>OX463756.1:81427136-81502136 GCA_949824845.1 Rhingia rostrata | reverse complement strand
AGTGACTACCCCGAGAAAATGGAGAGCTAACCTATTGGGCATTAAAGAAAAATATGTACTGAATAAAAAAAAAATGAAGAAATTAAAAAAAAGAACATGTATCAAACATTCAATGAATAAAAATCCTTTAACTAAGAAGCAAACTTATCCATGAATAAAAAATATAAAATAAAAATGAAAAATCTATGAATGTATTATGTACACTAATTTTAGACTCTAAGAAAAAATTGTAATTTCATGATTAATAAACTTTAACTACATTACAGATTAGTAGTTCTTTTCACTCCTATGCAGACCTTGCATATATTTGCCTACGAGTCTCCGGTGGTGACAACCAAAGAGAAGAATGCCTGGGTAACGAATGGTGTTTTTAAATTGGTGCATTTAATTGACTTAAAAAAATATGACGTACTTATACAAGAGACAGAACAGCTTACGTTGAAATACCTAAAGAACGAAGAATTACGACCTATTTTTGGCTACCACTTAAATCAGATTAAAGATAGGATTGCTGAATTAAGAGACGCAAGAACAAGGAAGGTTAGGTCAATAAATTGGATAGGAACTGCCTGGAAATGGATAGGTGGTTCTCCAGACGCAACTGACTGGGACAATCTCCTGAAGGAGCAGAGATACATCACAGGAAACAACAACCGACAATACATTATAAACGAAAAATTATTTGACGCAACTCAGGAAATTAACAAGATAATTGAACGCTATAATAACGCCATCCAAAAAGGGGAGACAGACAAACTCAGACACGACTTACTCGACAAGATACTTATTCTTAAAGAAGGGGTCAATGAAATAGTAAGAGCCTGCCAAATGGCCAAGAACGGTATCGTAAATAGTAACCTTTTGGACTCAGAGGAAATTAATACTATAGTGAACGAACTTGAAACTCTACCCTACCAAAATGTAGTAGAAGCTGTCGAATACGGACGACCTTCAGTATATTGTAATGGTACATTGCTACTTTATGTATTATCTATACCTAAAATTGACCCTAAGGTACACCACCTAGTCACCGTTCGTGCAGCAGTTAGAAACAATAGACAAATTGACTTAGAGTATTCCAGACTTTTACTAAGCCATGACGTAACCTACGGCTTAAAAGGAGATTGTTAACATAGGTAACACCTCCGTGTGTGAAGAAAACATACTTAAAAAACTCCCCGAAAACTCTTGCATGTCCAGACTTAAGGGTGGAAATGCATTATGTAACTACAAAACGACAGACGAAGAAATAATAGAAATGATCGGCGAAAATACAGTTTACGAATTTCAATGGATCTATTTTAAATAAAAATTCCTCTATTCCTATAGAAGGTTCCTACCTGATCCAGCTAGACAACGAGATGGTCCAAATAAAGGAAAAGACATATTACAGTAAGACAGTGTTGAGTCCCCAAGCGCTTCCACCAGTCCTAGCGAATGTAACGGTCCACAAGATAAAACCAAACTTGGAATGCGTTCATGATCTCAGCATGAAGAACATCGAACTAATCAAAATCATTAAGAAAAACCTTAATTCCTCTATTCTTACAGAAATCTGTTTATTTGTAACAATCGTAGCTATCATCTGTGTTTTATGGAAAAAGATCTATGGGAAAGCCAACATCCCGGAGCTTCGATTCTCATTCCGTCGGAAACAGACTCCAGCACCTAGACCTACCCCAAGGGCCAATGACTCCTACGAAAGCTCAGGTTGTTGCCCCCATCCAGCAAGCAATCTGCGGGACGCAGATATTTGAAGGGCGGCAGTTATCACGGTCAGACATTGACCCAACCAGAAAAAAGTGTCGACGATTCACACGGGCATCCGCTTCGCACTTTGAATTGTTTCCCACCGCGAAACTCGAGCCGAGCAAACACCTTCGCACTCGGTCTGTATGGGAACTGCTGGTCAGCAGTATTAGGCTGAGCAATTGAATATATTGTATGATTTTAGATTTGATTATTCTTACTGGTAACTTGGTAGAGGGCAGTCGCACTTAAATAAACAATTATAAGATTTAAATTTCGTGTTTTAATTGGGACCAGTGTCGAGGTCCCATAAAATTATATTTTTTTCATTGCAAGGATCTCTGATCCGTTACTTATATATATTTATATATTTTTAACCGCGGTTATGGCCCGGCGTTAGTTTTAGATAGTACGGTAGAGGTTGGTCAGGTGTTATTGTACTAGGGTCGAATGAGGAAATGCTGACTGGTGAGGGGTAAACTTCACTATCCCACGATGAGTCTAACTGGGAGGGGATGATATCCCTGATTAGGTCATTTTCCAGAGTGGGTAGTTTTGATACGGTTTTGTTCAGGAGGAGTAAAATGTATCTAGTGAGCGTTGCATACCAATAGAACTACGTGTGGATTATAAC
The DNA here is from genome assembly GCA_949824845.1 of Rhingia rostrata. Taxonomy (NCBI): domain Eukaryota; kingdom Metazoa; phylum Arthropoda; class Insecta; order Diptera; family Syrphidae; genus Rhingia; species Rhingia rostrata. Next base: position 81,499,753 of record OX463756.1, on the reverse strand, counting down.
GACAGCATGAAAAAGCCACTTATATAGAAAAGGGAGTAGATCAGTAGATGACAAAACACAAGGGCAAATATGTATGTGAAAAGCATAATGCGATTTTTGAAGAAAGAGGTAGAAGCAATGGAAAAAAGTAAAGTTACCCTATTTACACATAACCAAAAGCATCGCCAACTATAGCTACGAGTCTTATTGGAATGAACACAACCGGCAAATTTGTGTTCTGTGATTCATCTCCTCATGGTACCAAAGGATTGTGATTGTGGTATATCTCTGCAGCGTAAGCGGGATTTTTTTTAATAAAGAGCAACAGATGTTTTCGTTGCGCTAAAATTGGACACACGTCAAGTGTAGAAGTGTGCAGTTCTTAAAGTGTAACAAATGTTATGGTAAACATCTTTCGACAATGTGCGATCCGGGATATATGAAAACGGTTGGGTCAAAAAGTAAGCCAACAGAAACAAATGAAAAACGCCGGGCTTAAAATTAAATTTGTGCGCGCATAATACAGCTCGTTGTATTGCTGTTGGTAAAAGTGACAATTTATTAATACGCGATATTATTGATGCCAGCATATATTTATAACAGAAGAAGTGGCTAAGAAATTACAACGTCACAATCATCGAACAGAATTATTTGTCACATCTTTGCGGATGCCAGCCTAAAAGCCTATGGAGCTGTTGCTTATATAAAAGGGGAATGTGCGGAAAGATCAGATGCGATTTCATTCTTATGTGGCAAGAGCCGAATCGCACCATTAAGAGAAGACGGATCAGAAGAATTAACACTACCAAAGTTGGTGCTAACCGCAGCACTAATTGCTGCTAGGATGAGCTCGTATTTAAAGAATTCTTAGAAGATACCGGTACAGAAGTTTTATTTGTGGACTGACTCCAAATTTACCCTTCACTGATTTTATGGGCAGATGCAACGACCCATATGTGCAGAGCCGCGTCCTCGAAATCCGCCGCAACACTTTGACATCGGACTGGGACCACTGCTGTGGAAAAGATAATCCCGCAGACCTAATCACGAGAGGCATATCTGGGGAGAAACTTCAGACATCTTTCCTGTGGGCTCATGGACCAAAGTGGCTTAGTGATGTCAACGCCTATATATACAACAATCGTCAAAATACCGAAGACTTCAATTTGGAACGCTGCTGATAGAGATGACGGATGTAGTCCAGAAATGTCAAGATCCAGTATTGCGCTCCGAGAGCTTTAGTAGCTGTTCAAGGCTATTGCGTACTACTAGCTGGCCACTACGGTTTATAAGGTATTGCAGAAATAAAGAAGTTTCAACTGAAGGATATCTTACTGAAGAAGAAATTGAGTTAAGGTACGTACAATTGCTAAACTTTACAAAAGAAAGCAAATAATATTTAAAAGAGAATAAGCTTATGCCAAACTTTTCAAAAAATGTTCAATTATCTCCATTTTTGGATAAAAATAGCCTGATGAGACTTGGAAGAAGACTGCAATTATTAGAAGAATCATATGACCTTAGACATCCAATTATATGGTGTGTATTATCATCATATTACTACACTCATTGTTGATGATACGCAACTACAGAATACTTACCAAAATACGCGAACTTGTTTGGGTAGTAAAAGGACGTCACTTTATCAAGAAAAGGATCAAAGGCTGTATTGTGTGCAGAAAACCGTTTGGACAACTAGCATCGCAACCATTTGCTCCTCTGCCGATACAAAAAAAAAACTTCACTGGACACCTATATTTTGATGATGCTGATGATGGCATCATGCATAAAGCATATATCCTGATATTCACCTGTGCTGCTATTCGAGCTATACATTTAGAAGAAGCAACCAATTTAACGACAGAAAGCTACAAAGTGGCTCTAAGCCGATTTATGGCAAGGCGTGGTGTTCCTTTAGCCATATTTCCTGATGACGCTTAAACACTTTTGAGGGCTTCATTGGAACTAAGTAAAGTTGATGGTATTTTCGAGGACGATTTCCTCGTTGATATTCCTTGTTTAGTTTGGGGATTAAACAGCTTTACCAAATCTCCTTTCCGAAACACAATTCCTGTTGCTCTGATATCGTACCTGGCTTTCACACGATCGCTTGCCAGTCTTACTCTTGTCCTGGTAATTTCTTGGATATCTCGGAGTCTTTCACGTGGATCACCAATGTAGTCATCTTCAGTGGTCAGCTCTACCGTTGGGGATACGATCCTTACTTCATTAGTCAACCTTAATGCTCGGCCAAATAAAACTTCACATGGGGAATGTCCAGTCGTGCTATGGACTGCGCCTCGGTACGCCATCAGGAACAAGGGAATGCAACGACCCCAGTTTCGTTGATTGTCGTCGAGTACCTTGTTCTTTCAAGGATCGATTGAATCGTTCCACCATTCCGTCTGACTGTGGATGCAGCGGTGTCGTTCTGGTCTTCTTAATACCTAACCGCTGGCAAATATCCTGGACTACTCTGGACTCAGAGTTTCTACCTTGATCAGAATGTAGTTCCAACGGTGGCCAGAATCTACATATCCAGTTATCCACAATCTGTTCCACTACGGTTTTCGCTTCCTGGTTAGGTACGGCGAATGCTTCTGGCCATTTGCTGAAGTAGTCCATAACAACTCATATGTAACGGTTTCCGCTGTTCGTTTCTGGAAACGGGCCAGCAATATCTATTTCTATTCTTTCGAACGGTGCCCCAACGTTGAACTGATGCATGGTACCTTGCGTCTTTCGTTTTGGCCCTTTACAGGCGGCGTATATAATGCATTTTCGGCACCACTTGTGGATGTCTTCTCTTGCAGACAGCCAGTAGAATCGCTTCCTCACTTTGTCTTAGCCTTATTGATTGCTAAATGTGCTCCTGATACTTCCCAATGTAGCTCCCGTAGTACATCTTTGACCATGGACCGTGGAACGACAACCTGTGATACAAAGGACTTTCCACCGGAGGACTCACATTTTCTTCTAAAGACACCATCCTAGACGTGAAGGGAATCCCATTGTGCCCAATACGCCTTCAGAGTTGGACTACGATTCGATATTTCTTGCCAACCTGGTTTCTCCATGTGTTCCCTCCAGGTAAGAATCGGTTCAATGTCAGGGTCTTCCATCTGCGCTTCTCTGATCTTTCCAGTCGTCCAACCGTTGTTGGGCTCGGCTCTTATTCGCAGGGTGGTGATGAGCTCCTTTTATTCTTGGCAGGTGCAGTGCTTACAGTTCATTCCGTATGATCGACAAGATAGTGCGTCAGCGTTAGAGTGCAGGGTGGCCTTACGACGCTGAATGTCAAAATCGTAGCTCTGTAGCCGCTCAATCCATCTAGCAACTTGACCCTCTATATTTTCAAATTGAAGCAACCACTTTAGAGCAGCATGCTCTGTACGAAGAGGGAACTTTCTGCCATAGAGGTATTTATGGAAATGCTTCGTAGCCAGAATTAACGCTAAGAGTTCCCTCCTGGTCACACAATAGTTTATTTCAGGTCTGGACAGAATCTTTCTGAAGAAGGCCACCACTCTTCCCAGTCCCTAGTGCACTTGCGATAAAACGGCTCCAACTCCAAAATTACTTGCGTCGGCATCGACTATGAAGGGGTTTCACCGATATGATATGCTATTATCGGCGCTTGACATGGTGTTTAAGTCCTTGAATAGCATTATTACACTCACTTAACCATTTAAATTGCTTTCCCTTCTGCGTGAGTTTATGTAAGCACTTAGCAATGCCATCAAAGTCCCTTACAAACCGCCGGTAGTAAGTCGCAAGTCCTATGAAGCTCCTTAGTTGATGGTTGTCCTCACTCTACTGGTCGATATGATATGTCCCAGGAATCGATCTTCGGATCTGAACAATTACATCATCTAGGTACACCAGACAGATTTTCCAAGTTAATCCTCACAAAACGCATGCTATAAGTTGCTCAAAAGTTGCAGGAGGGTTGCGCAAACCAAATGGCATAACGTTGAACTGCAACAAGCCATTTCCTGTGGTGAAGGTCGTCATCTCCCTGTACTTATGGTGAATCTGTACCTGCCAGTAGGCGCTCTTCAGATCCAGTGTGGAAAACCATTCAGATCCCTTAAGAGTATCGAGCCTGTCATCAATCCTAGGTAGAGGACAACTGTCTTTCTTGGTGACATCGTTGAGCCGCCGATAGTCAACGCAGAACCGGGTGCTGCCATCTTTCTTCTTAACCAGTACCACTGGTGATAACCACGGACTATTGGAGTTTTCTATCAATCCGTCCCTTTCCATAGTCATAACCATTTCTGCAACTTCAGCCTGCTTGGCTAATGGCAGCCGCCTTGCAGGCTGACGAATTGGTCTAGCATCTCCAGTGTCAATTTGATGTTGCACCAAGTGTGTGTGTGGCCATATTTCCCATCCTCTGCAGCAAATACATCAGCAAATTCTTCAATCAGGTTTTCCGTACAAATTTGCTGCTCTTGATTCAGCTTGAATGAGTTGAGAATCGATCTCTTTATGTCCATCCGTTTAGGGGTAGCACTGGTCCTTTTCCTTTTTCGATTCTCACCTCGTATAGTCAGGTGTTTAAGGCAATTATTGGAAACATGTTGTTCTTTGGTTCCACCAACATTTTTCCGACGATGTTGTTTTGGAAATTATTGTCTGCATCTGGTTTAATAAGTATGAATCGGTGGCTCCCAGGATCACTCTCCAGCTTAACCCATATAACAGTTTCTGATGACGGTGGTGACACTTGGTCCATCCCGACGACTGTTCTCAAATTAATTTTTTTGGTAGACCGTATTCCATTGGGATTTCCACATTTCAATATCTCAAGACCTGCATGCAAATATCCAAAATCATTTCATGAGCCTTCAGGAAGTCCACTCCAATAATGCATTCGTCACAAATATAAGTCACCAGCAATGCATGGGAGAAGGCGAGTCCCGTCAAGTATGTAGTCAGCCGTACTTCGCCATACACTCGAACTCTTTTTCCAGTTGCGGTCCTCAGGCAATAGCTGCAGGTGTTATGCAGCCAAGACTCACGGGCGATATCTTTTCGGATAATGGAAGCGATGATCGCATCTACTGTCAGACTCCTGTTGTCTCTTTTTGTTAGGGATACTTGGATTGTGGTCCTGGGGACTTAGGTTCTTAAGCATTTCCTCGACTACTGGTACTGGGAATTTATAACTGCTGATCGATTGTTGTAATTACCAGATGCTTCCCACTGCTCTCCCCGACTGCTGCAACGTGGACAATTGCTACGTTTTGATAGGTTTCTGCACTGCCGCATTAGATGTCCAGTTTTGTTGCAGTTCCAGGAACGCATTTGAGCTCGGGAATTGTTATTCGGTGAAACCTCCATTCTTTCACAAGAGCATTCATTGGTGGCCAATTCTCTGACTCGATGAGTTCCTTGGGATGAGCTCTGCTGCCTCAAATGTCAGTGTATAAGCTGCGGCTTCGGCAAGTGTTCGTTTTCCATTTCGTACTGCTAGTTGATGTCAGCTATAGCACGAGTGAAAGCATCCTTTACCATCTCCAGAAATTTACCGAACCTTTTGTTTCTTAACAATTTTGAGCTCTTTAGCTAGGTCTGCGACTTCCTTTCGATAGTCTCGAAACTATTCTACATAATGTTCTACCTTCCCAACATTCTCTTCTACAGCGATAAATGTAGTTTCATGTTTTTGAAATCGATGATCAATCACCGTGAATTTTGACTCGAGGACATTCTCAAACTTCTTACCCTGTTCCTCGAAGAACAGCTGCTGGGGCTGTTCCTCGAGCTGATTGCTTTGACCTTCGGACTGTTGGCGCTGTTCTGCTCGTAAGCCTTCGCTCATCGCGTTGTTGTTTTAATGCCTGCACTTACTTGTTGCTCTTCGACATCAAAGACAATCGAATTAGGATCTTCACCACTTTGCTTTATTGCCTCATGAAGACGAATAAAAAAATCGCTCTTTCCTCCTATTGGGGAAAACTGCCGGAGACTCAATTCAGCTTTCAGCTCCGTAGTAGTGAGCTTGTCTAATGATTTGCGAACTATTATTGTTTAATCACACCTTTTTTTACAAACAGACACTTAATCGTACACACACTTACTGTCGCTGCTCTCGAATTTTCACGATTCTATATATTCACTTCAACTGTTCACTTCACTATGTTCACTTCACTATATTCACTTCATTATGTTCACTTCTCTATGTTCTTTAACCGTTTCTTCACAGTTCACAGTTTTCTAGAAACTTCTCATCCAGAAAAGGTTATATCCCACTTGTGACACCAATGTTGAATGAAGCCGGGCTTCGAATGATAAAAAAACTTTTCTCTTTTATGTTTAACAATAATTTATTCAAACACATTCTTATTAATAGAATTATATTGTTTCCAAAACGGTTTCTCGTTTAACAATTCAATCACTTTAACTCACTTATTTGACACTTTAACTCACTTATTTGACAAACGATTAAAATCGCGCACTATTGTAACTTTCCAAAATTCATTTGGGCATTTCACTCAGTTAATTACGTTCAGGTCACAATTTAAAACTAACTCTCTGGTTGTCACTTCATCTCTATTTATATCATTCCACATACAGATTTCATATTCTCGGAGATTCACAGATTCACAGATTGACAGATACCACTATTCAAGTCATTATTTCCAGTGGGCATTCATTCATTCGAATCGACACTAAATGGATCTGTTCGATTTTCACACATCAGGTTTGGTTTGTACACTACAATCCGAAATTATAACAGTAGTAAAAAAATTAAGTTTCATTCAAATTGGCAAAAAATTTGCGAGAAATTGATAATTTTCTTTATATGGCCTAAATGCTAAAATCCGTTATATGGATTTTGTCGAAAAAACTGGGTATGCAGTTTTGTTTTGTTTAATCAAAATCGTTATAGCCGTTTTTGAAAAAATTGAGGTTATCTATGATTTTTATATGTCAGGTACTGGTAATAATAAAAATATTAATAATAAAAACGGCCTAGAATTATGACCCAAAAAAACGGTGGAAACGAAGTTTAACGGAAATCAGTCACGTCGTTTAGTCTGGAGAGACGTGTACGACAGACGGACGGTATTCCAAAAAACTGTTTATTCGGTTCCGCTACCTTCGTAATGTTAGAATCAATCGAAATCTCAAGGAAGAAAATTTTTACGAAAACAATATCTTTCTCTTTGTAAGAGAAAGTTAAAAAGCAAAGAACACTTATTCTTTCATATAAACTAAAACTGGGTTTTGGAAAATGGATGGTTACAAAAATGTTATGATTTCATTCGTTTCGCTATATTTTTTATGCGAAATGTGCTAACCTTGAACAAAGTAGGATGGATGTCATAAATCATAAACACAAATCATACAACAATATTTTTGTTACTGATATTAATTAATAATTCAGGGTTTTTTGATAATCTCTCTGAAATTTATTCCCTATTTATGTTAATACAAGAAAATATAAAGAAAGCAATTTTGTGTCAATTATTTTGATAAATTATTGAAAATAGTATTAAAATAAAATCCCTTTTTTTATCCAATGGGCACATTTAATCCCATTTAATAAAATATTTTGTATACCTCTGCAGCAATGTCCAAAATTATCCAGTGGATAAAATTTAACCCGCATTTTAACTCAATGGACACATATATATATATATATATTTGCTACAGATGCAAGATATTTGCTGAACGAGTTTCTGTTTTCGTAATATCTTTGTCGGATGCACTCACTTGCGGTTGCGCAGTTCGAAAATGTAACTTTGTGGTGGAAAACCATAACTTTGTGATGACTCAACTAATTTAACCCATTTCGGCTGAAGTTTTTAGGAAAGGTCGGTGAGGTGAAAACGAACTCACGCACACATGTTTCAGTTTTGGTATTTCGAATTTAGTTTGTAGGCGAGTCCAGAAGATTTCCATCTCTTTACGCCGAGTGTCAATTGCGTTAAAGTTTTAGCCAGTGGATAAATTTTGACATTAGTATGGTGACAAGATACTTCAACATTTTAACCTACTCAACAGCTCATTAAAATGTATCCAGTAGCTAATTTTTGACACTGAGGGGTGACAGAGATGGAAAGCACCTGCAGAAATGTCAAAAATTAGCCAGTGGATAAAGTTTAACCCCCATTTTAATGCAATTGACACACGGCATTAGAAAAGGGTGCTTTTTAAGAGTTAATATTTTCAGGTTGGCAGCACTGGTTAGAAGTGGAGTCTACACGTCATCTGTCAAAGTGGTTCTTAAACTTCACTTCTTCCAATAATTTCAAAAGTTTTTGAAAGGATATTACTCGGTCGCTTTCATCCCATTATTGATCAGAAACGCATTTTACCTGACCATTAATTTGGGTTTATAAGTAAACATTCGACTGTGGACCAAGTTCATCGATTTACTGGTGTAATTGAGAAAGCTTACAAAGAAGAGAAAATTTGCTCAGCCGTATTTCTTGACTTGTCGCAAACTATTGACAAGGTGAGGTATAGAGGCCTTCATACAAATTAAGACAAGTTCTGCTTGAAAAATTATATAAAATCCTCGTGTCGTATCTTGAGCATAGAATCTTCCGTGTGAAACTTGGAAATGAATATTCGGAGCTCAAAGAAATATTGGCAGGAGTACTTCAAGGAAGCGTCCTTGAACCACTCTCGTACCTCTTATTTACACTGATATCCCACAAACAAACGATACAATAGTTGCCACGTTTACTGACGATACAGCTATACTAGCAGTTGGCACAACAATAGAGGAACGAAAATGAAACTACAAAACGCTCTTAAGGAGGTTAATGAATGGACAAAATCCTGGCGGATTGCACTTAACAAGAGCAAATCGATGCATGTAGATTTTTCGTATAAACGTAAAAACAATTTGCCAGTATTTCTCAACACGGTTCGATTCCCTTTTGCGTAAATAAGCAAAACTGTCGCATCTGGAGTGATGAACAGCCACAGGCAACAAAGGCTGAAATGCTCTAAAAAGTGACGCGAAATCGGACCTTACGAATGGATCATTTGAAACGGAGGTACGCATAACTTTTACATGTCTTGAAACCGTAAATGGCAAAGGCCTGTTTATCGATTACAAAATTTTTTTGAATATTTGATGCGAATTTGAGTGTTATATTCGCTTTTTAAAAAAACTACCCTTAAAAATTGGCCCGTTACTTCATCTTTGGTCCCAAGAGGAGCCTATCTGGGAGGGACTGATAAATTTTTTTCGTCGTAGAGTTGAGTTTGAAGATTGTTTTTTATTATGGCAAGACGGGCTCAGTGGCGCGATGGTTAGTGCGTTGAACTGCCGCGCTGAAGGTCTGGGTTCGATTCCCAGCCGTAGCAACACCCAAATGATTTTTCACTAGCCCTCCTCTCGTAATTATCTGACAAATCATCCTAGTAGTATCAATTGTCATGAAAAGCTTATCTCAAATTAGCCTTTCGGATTCGGCATAAAACAGGAGGTCCCGCCATCGTGCAAAGAAGTACACACGCACACAAATTTTAATTTAATTTCACGCAATGCGTATTTAAATAATCATCAACAACAACGGACTTTCAAATAATATGTCACCAGTGACGTAGCTGCGTAGAACGACATAAAAATTAACACCAAAATGCGTAATCTTATATCCCTCATTCCTGGTATAAGGTAGTGTTGGAGAAGAGTTTAGTTCTAGATTCATCATGTTTCTTTTTTTCGAATATTTCCAATGCTGATGCTACTGTGGGGGAAATGGCAAACCAGATTGGAAGGGCGAACCAGAGAGCACTCCACCGTGCATTGTTTGTCCATCAGATTGATGGTGAAGGTTGTGCAGCTTCAAGAGTGCATGGACAGTGGAGTGGCCTCTTCGAAAGCCGAATTGGTGATCAGGAACGGACTATCGGATTCGCGACCGGCGACTTCATATTATTAAGGACATTTGAGTGGAGTGATATGGTCCTAAAGTTATTTATATTAAATATTATATATATTATTATATATATATTATTGGTATTATTCTAGCTTTTTCCAGCTATTAGGAAAGTTAGAATAGCAGAGTAAATAGTACATAAAGGGTAGTTTCCTCCAATATCTGTCTTCTGAACAAGATCATACAAAAAAAAAATATGAATAAGAATATTGCTCAACAAAAAGCTCGGAGACAGAATCACAAAAATTAAGTCTGCTCCTAGTGCTTTCAAAGACGTCTTCAAAATCCTCGGCAAAAACAAAAAATTTTCCTGGAGAAAAGTTGTGGTGAACGATGAATCCTTTTTACTCAGCAGTTAGTTTTCTCACAGTTATCTTCAACATCTGTGAGAAAACTAACTGCTGAGGATCTCAAAATCTATGAACGGTCAACAAATTTGATCACAGGACAAGGCCTTCGCGCAACGCGTATCCCTTAATCTCTCGATTAACACCATTCCATCAGCATCGAATGTCGAAGGACAAGGGCAACGATGCAAACAAGCCATTATTCTCGCTCCCACTAGCAAGAAACCCCTGGTTTAATGTGGAATGCCGACACATGCCCGCAGCCAAGAAGGAGGCCTAGAAAACTAATCTGCAGGTGAAGACGAGAACTGCTATTGAGCTCTATAGGCAAAGAAGAAGGGAAGAACACCGGTATTTTAGAAAGAATTAAAAAGGGCAAGAAAAGCGGGTGATCCAGGAATGAAGCTCGCAACTTGTACCTAAGTGTAAAACGTCAAAGCCAAGGATACAAGGCTCGAGCAGAATCCTGTAGAGATGAACAACAAAGTCTTGTAGTTGAGATAAAATCAATTCTGAGGATATGGAAGAACAACTTGTGTAGACAGTTAAACGGCGATCACGAACAACATTCCGCTATCAAGCCGAACGAACCATTCAATATCGGCAACAACAGCGAAAACTGCTAGCCATCTGAATGAAGCGAGGATAGCAATATCTAAACTCAAGCTTAATAAAGCTACTGGAAATAAAGGCCTCACCGCCGAGCTTTATAAAGCCGGTGGAGATGACTTGGTTAGTTACATCAATCAACTCTTAAGGAAAATCTGGTCGGGAGAAAGTATGCCTGAAGAATGCAACCTCAGCATCGTTTACCCGATCCACAAAAAGAGGACCCTCTAAACTGCGCCAACTACAAGGCCATAAGTCTCCACAAAACCGCCTACAAGTTCCTATCTGCCGTTATGTGTGCACGCCTGAAACCATTTACCAACAACCTGATCGGCCTTTATCAGTGTGGCTTTATGCCAGGAGAGTTCACAACCGACCAAATTTTCACACTTCGGAAGATCCCACCACCTATTCATCATTTTGATAGCCGCATACGACAGAATTTATAAAGACGAACTATACAGAGAGATGTCTGGTATATCGCCCAAACTTGACCGTTTGTGTTGGATGACGATGTCGCTGCTCCATTAGGATCGGAAACGACCTCACTGACACATTCGATACCAAAAAGGGATTTAGGCAAGGCGATGCATCCAAAATCTATCCTATCACTCTCTTTCTTCCGTTTCTCTAACGCTCGTACTGTGGTTACATATAAAGGGTATTCATAACCTCTTGAGTACGTGTAAATTATAAAAAAAGGCAAGGCGATGCGCTGTGATTGTGAGGATTTTGCAAACTTCCCAGCCAACAGCAGAGGCACAATACGCCCACGATATTGACATCATTGGTAGGACTCAACGTGATGTCAGTCGCTCTCCAACTCTCGTAGTGGTTAGTTGACTAGTCTGTGCGGAAGTATTTCTTCCAAGTGATAAGCGATAAGTGGCAATTTAGCAATTGTTATTTACGTGGAGCAGTGGAGCTACCAGCCGACTCAGCAGTGGGAGTCGTGGGTTTTCAAGTCCCAATCAGTGCGAGTTTTTTTTTTTTTGTTTTTTTAAATTGTTTTAATTGTTAAAAACAAATAAAATGACACAAAAAGAGAGTCTTCTACCGAATCACCGGCGATGGAAACCGGTACGGAAAACAAAACCCCCCCGCGAACTGGTGAAAATTCACCAACAAACAAACGGCAGAAGCTGACGGTGCCTGTGTCGCCGACAACAAAGCCGTTAACAACAACAACGTCAGCATCGTCATCTGCTAGCAAAGCAGAGACGAAAACAAAGCTGGTACACGGAACAACTGTACCAGCGATAACGAGAGCTGCTGCACAAACAACATCAGCAGCAGCAAGAGCAATGGCAACAGCCGGAGGAGGTGAGATGAGGCGGAGAAAGCTAAATCCGACGCTAAATCTCATCAAGGCAGCGGAAATTACACCGCAGCCGAAAACAATGGAAGAAGAGGAGTTCAATAAAATTGACCTCGAAGAAACCGAAAGGGAAGATGGGGAACCCCGCTACGTCGGTGAGGGTAACCCTTTCAAAGAGTTAGCCGAGGTCGATGAAACGCCGACTATAGATGATGGGGAGGCAAGGCTAAACCGAATCATTGCCTAACTTCTAGAAAAACTAGAAAAAATTCGAGAGGCAAAAAAATTAGAAGCACTCGAAGAAAAGAAAAATAAAATGCAGCAGAGACAACAACAAGAGTTGAAAGCGCAGCAAATGCTTCAGCGCCAACGAAATAAAAAACTGCAACCAATGCAGCAACAACAACCACAGCAGAAGAGGAAGCAACAGCCGAATCGAAAGCCGCAGCAACAACTGCAGCAGCAACAACAGCAGCAACATCAGCAGCAACAGCAGCAGCAACAAAAGCAGCAGCAGACGCAACCACAACAGAAAAAGAGGGAAGAAGTACCCCCAATTAGTGTAAGTAACTTAGCAAGTAGTTATTGCATAGAATTATGTAAGGCAGCTGTTAAGGACTTCACGGTCAAGCACATTTCGGCCCAGAAGCATAAAATTGTGGTTAATAATTTGGAGGACCACAAAAAGGACCCCTACCGCGGTCAATGGTAGGGGTGGTAACCGAAGGTTACCATTTTTCCTAGTTCAACTAACCCCCAACAGCAAACTTGATTGTCTACGCAGAATTAATCGCGTATACTATCATGCTGTATATTGGGACAAATTAAAAAGGTCAAATCGCATACTGCAATGTATGCGCTGCACAAGGTTCGGGCACGCCGCTTCTAATTGCAACATGCATATTAGATGCGTTAAGTGCGATGAGAACCACAATTTAAATGAGTGCCCTCGAGGTAGCGAAAGGGTTGAAGACATGAGTAAACTCACATGTGTTCTTTGCGGGAATGCGGGGCACCCTGCTAACTGTAAGGGATGTCCTGTATTCCAACAGAAAAAGAAGAGTATGCTAGCTCGGAAACAGGCTGTCGAAGAAGAAAGGCGACAGAAAAGTCGGTCTTACACAAATCGGGTTGAGCCCAACGTGTCCTTTGCCCAAATGGCAGCTGGATCGGGTAAGCCCCAGACATTAAACAAGCCAAAGGTTGCTGAAAAAGCACCTGAAGCTGATACGGATCTGAAGATGTTCATGCTACAGTTGAGTAGCAAGATCGATCAGTTCCAGAAACAACTGAACGAGCAAGCAGCCCGAATTGATTATATCTATTCGATGTTTGCCAAGTCTAGTGCGCCATGAATATGATGGGTACGTTCGACGAGGTAAACTTTAAGATCCTAGCTTTGAATGTTAATTCGCTAGTCAGGGTCGAGAGAAAAACGTCCTTTCCAATCTGTTGAAAAACCAACTCCCGGATGTACTTTTTGTCAGCGAAACTAAGCTAAACCAGAGACACAAATTGGGATACAGCAACTACCATGTAGTAAGAAGAGATCGACCCCACTCCTCCCAAGGGGGTGGGGTCGCTGTCTTATTACGCAAAGGCTTACGCCATAAAATCATATATATCGGGGAAGTAAGTAGGTTCCAGGTGCTGGAAGCATGCATCGTATGCATTCCTCTCCATAGTGGGAGGAGAATGTATGTATTGTCGCTTTATGCACCTGAAGCAACTCAACAAACTCAATTTATAGCAGAACTCGAGACACTTTTTCGTTGCCTACAGCTTGAATCGGCTGAAAATTATTACTTTTTGGCCGGCGATCTTAACGCTAAGCATGCGGCTTGGGGAAATACAATCGCGAACACTAGAGGTCGACTGCTTCAGAATTGGCGGGAGCAAAATATGATTGAGTACAAACTTAGTTTGTACGCGACGGATATCCCGTCCTTCCCGAGAGGAAACTCTTTTCTGGACTTAGCCCTTATGGACAATAGACTAGAACTGACAAACAACGAACACGCGTGGAACTGTGTACGAGCATTCGATTACGACAGTGACCACCTCGGACTCGATGCCGTATTCAGGATCCCAAACGAGCAAACTCAACTTGAGGAGTTCGACCAAGTGCGTTCTTTCGACTATCGAAGGACGAACTGGCCGCGCTTCGCCAGAGTTGTAAAGCGAGAATTATCTTTGAGCGAAATCAACCCTCCGACAAACCACAACCTTACTAACGACGAAATCGACCAAAATTTATTAAAAATGAATGAGGTCATCACAAGGTCAATGGATCGAGCTATCCGTAAGGTAGCTTGTTCTGACGATCAGACGGGGAAGTATCGAACGCCAACAATCGACGCACTCCACAAACACAAAAGCAGACTGGTCTCGAGGCTTAAACGGCTGCGTAGACAATTTACTGACAGACAAGACCCGGAGGTTCGGACATTGAAGTCGTTGATAAAAAACCTTAAGCAGTTAATATCGGAGAATTACAGACAATCTGTAAGTTTGTACTGGGGCAAGAAAATTCAGGCTATAAAAGTCAGTACCCCGAATATGTTCCCGCAAATAAATAAAATATTCAGGCGAAAGGATCATAACGACATTCCATGTGTCCGGATTTCCCAAACGACAGAGAACAGACAGACACTCACGGCTGTTGGTATAAGTCCGGAAAACGTTGACTCTAACGACGGTTTTTTCACGATCGAAGATCCTCAGGAGAAGGCGAATACGATAGGCGCTGTCTTCGAAACCGTGTATACGGTGAACAATCCTGTTCGCCCAAATCGCGATATTGAGGAGAGAGCCTTTCTGAATCACTTTTATCTACGAACCGAACTTCAAGCTTGGCGATCTGAGAATCACGGTTTTACCGTGTTCAATGACGAAAATCGTTCAAATGGCATAGTCGCCAATAGCCTGATGCTGTTCGTGCAAAAAAGATGAACTCCTGGACATCTTTGTATCACTGAAGAATAAAAAGTCGGCGGGAGAGGACGGGGTCCCAAACGTCGTATTGAGGCACCTTCCGATGGAAGCGGTCGATATTTTCACCACGCTGTTTAACAATGCACTGAATAATGCACATTATCCGGTGCACTGGAAAACGGCGGTGGTACATCCTATCCCCAAAAAGGACAAGGACAGAACAAACCCTTCAAATCTTCGGTCAATAAGCCTTCTGCCGAATGTAAGCAAGGTATTTGAGAAAATAGTCAATAGAGCTCTGCTTAAGTGGGTCGAGGAAAATAAAATTATTCCGGAAAATCAGTTTGGTTTTCGAGCGAGGCATGACACTATTCATGCCGCGTCGAAACTAGTCTCCGACATCCAATGGAATAAATCCAAAGGACAATGCACAGGGGCCTGTCTTGTTGACTTTGAGAAGGCCTTCGACACCGTATGGTTAGAGGGGCTTTTCTACAAGCTAACCAGACTGGGCATGCGTAAACCCATGCTATATATGATTTATGAAATGCTTATGGGAAAGAAGTTCGTTGTCAAATGTGGCAACGTAACTTCGAGTAAAGTCTTTGAAATTAAAAACGGTTTACAACAGGGGGCGGTGAACTCCCCGATATTATTTAACATTTATACAAGTGATCTTGTAGGTTCCCTCAGTCACGCTGTAGCGTACGCAGATGATCTGGTGGCGTACAGCTCAGGTCCGAAAATCGGAGTCATCAACATACTTTTGCAGCGTGACTTCGATCATATTAAGGGATATTGCGAGGATTGGAAATTGAGGATCAATTTCCAAAATAGTTTAGCTGTTGAGGATTTTAACTTTAGGGGGTAAAAATATTGTTTTCGAATACCAAATATTGCTTTATTGCCTTCGTTCTTTTGTGTCCTAATCGGAGTCCTTCCTCACACTTTCACTTATGTGACAATTCTTGAGGGCCTAAAGCTAAAACTGAATGAGCCCCATCTGCTTAGTTTAACAACATCATCAAAACCTATATAACTTGCTCCATGGGACTATTAACATTGACCTTAAATATAAAAACCATCCTGTTAAAGAATAAAAAAACTCGCATTATATTCTGTTATTAGTTACATTTATTTTGCATTTTTCTATGTTTGACAATTTTTATTTTATATATGTACTCTATTTCATTATTTATTTTTCATTTAGTTTTGAGTGAATGATTTCATAATACAGCCCACAATGTTATTTTTGCTTAATTTTTACGTTTTTTGTTTAATTATAGAAAATATTTCTTCTATTTTTAATATTTTATTCAATTTTCTGTAACCAACGATTTTTTTTAATTTTCTGTGTTTTTTAGTTTTTTTTCTATAAAAATCAATCGATTTTTGTATGTTATGTAAATGAAATGTTCATTTTAATCAAAGAAAACATTGGTAGACTTGTTTTTTTTTGTCTGTCGGATATTTAATTTTATATTGACTTATATAACATATTTGCAAGCATTCAAAATATAATATATTTATGTGTTCTTTCGGCAAAATAATGTATATTGTTTGTTTTCTTGTGTGCAAGTAATAAGAACGCATGTTCGCACCTTGGTTTGTTTATTTTAGTAATAATTGTTTAAGGAATATGCTGTGTAGTAATTCAAAAATATAATTAAATAAAATATATACTATAATTTCAATTATTATTAGAGCGCCATTTTTTCATTGCTTTCTTTACGCGTAATTTATTTATCCCTTCGATTAAAATGAATATTTTTTACTTATTAAAGTGGATAAAATTAGTTTAAGTTCATTTTTTGTTTAACTTTTTTTCTTGCTTTTAATTGAATAAAGTTTTATATGTTAAATTCGATAGAATTTAAAGTTTTGTTGCTCTTTCTTTTTTCAAGTTTTTTTACTAACGGTTTATTGTTTATGGAATGGTTTATTTATTTTTTGTATGTCAAGATTCAGATACTTTTATAATTCTTTCCATTGTCATTATTTTGTTTAAATCATGTTTGGTTAGGTGGTTTTATTTAAAGTTTACTGTTTCAGTTAAAAGTAAAACTTCTTTTTTTTTTAATCGCAAAGGCTGTTTTTGTTTGTTTACTTTTTAAAACTTAACAATATCAAGTTTATTAGTTTGTTTTAGATAAATTGTTTTTGCATAATTTAATATATTGTTTTATTCCTTAAATTTAAATACTACATCAATTTTTAGGCTTACAATTTTATATATTTATATTATATATATTTTTGGGGTATAATATAAGTGGTTAATTATGAACGGATTTCATTTTGTTTTTCTTATGGATTTCATTAAATATTTAAAAGTTTTTTTGTTATATTAAATTAAAAAAAAATATTTGTAATCATCCAGCTATCGATTGTTAGTGAGG
This sequence comes from Rhingia rostrata, assembly GCA_949824845.1. Taxonomy (NCBI): domain Eukaryota; kingdom Metazoa; phylum Arthropoda; class Insecta; order Diptera; family Syrphidae; genus Rhingia; species Rhingia rostrata. The sequence goes on along the minus strand of OX463756.1, from coordinate 81,482,259 downwards.
AAAATCAAAAGCGTGTTAAGATTAGATAATTTAATCATTTTTTCAGAATATTGATCTACTCTTAACTAAAATTCCCGGAACTGGTTTTAACCGCCCCCACTGAGCCCCTAATCTACAGCTGGGTGAGTAGAGTTTTTTTCCCTTTTTTTTTTAAAGCATAACACACACCACAATTCTTATTCCGGGAAAGGATTGGAGTGTTGCTCATACTTTCCACATTAAAGATTTGCGTGATGCATTCAATAATTATGTTTTTTATTATACAAATACAATCAAACTTACTTGAATCGATCGTAAATACTAATTCCAAGTAATGAATATTGATTAAAGTAAAACTGGTCTTAAATTATTGTATTTATACATACATATTTTTGTTTGCTATATTTTTATTATAATTTTGTATTCTTTATCTAATAATTTAGATTCAATTTGTTCATTACTTGGAAGAGTTTTTATTTCCTCCTGTTATATTTTTAATATTTGCATAATAAAAGTAGATATACATATTTTTTTAGAACAACATCAGAGAACATTTATACCTATTGCACTATCCAACTTCAATATGCTTCAAAATTTAATATATTTTTTTTATAGTTCTGTATAAAAATTATTCGTCCCGCAGTGTTTGTGGCCAAATCTATGCAATATTATAAATTATATTTATTTATTTTTCGTTTCACTATTTCTTTGTATTAAACATTTAAAATATCTCTAGATCTTTATTTATTTATTTTTTTTAGTATACATATTCAAGTGAATGTTGTTCATTTGTTTTTGACAAAGCCTTTGTTGTTTTCTTTTTTTTTTTGGTATTTTTGGTCACAAACATTTAGAATGCTACAAAATGTCATTATCTTTGGGGGGTCATAATCCGCGGGTTCAGTACTTTAACCAACAAACAAGAGACTTGATAATATTTGTTTTATATTATTATCTTTCATTTATTGAAGGATTAGACGCGGCCTTTTGAATTCTCCTTTGATTGCAATATTTCAAGAAGAAAAAATTATCATGGAATGCAATGGGTCGCTCGAAAAATAATTTACTAGTGTTATGTATCTGAACACCCCTGTTTCTAATTTCAGTACTGAACCAGCTTTATGTGTATATGCGTCTTTTAATTAGCTCATTAGCTTATACAATTTCTTCTTATTATAAAAAAAGATTACTAAACAAAAAAAAATGGTTCATTTTGCAAATATTAACAACTAATCAATATAGTCAAAAATTATACATTATGTGCTCTTGTTTCTTTACAGCTGTACCTTTATTTCTACGAAAACACATTTAAACTAGCATAAACATCATTTGAAAAAAATAAAACATTTTTCAATATTAGATTATAATGTTTGGTACATTTGTACATTTGTTTTTAAACCAAAAGCATATAACAGAGTATAATACAAAATATGTAACAAAATAATTATTTGAGTAATTGCTATGCTCAAAGTTTTTATTTTTATTTTAAAATAGTTTTCTTTTTGTTATATCAACAATCGTAAAATCTATTAACAAGTGATTTTTTTTTACAAATTATGATATAAATGAAGAAAAGTAATGCGATATTTTACCAATTCAGATAAAACGTTTTGTTAATTTTTTTTTGCATTTTAAAATTATTTGCTTTTAGTAAAAAGCTTGTGTTTTTGTTATCACGGTCTTTATACGATTTATTTATTCGAAAAATATGGAATTGCATTGAAAAAATAAAACAAATTCGTCAGTTATGCATTTATTCTTCATTAATTTCTAAGACACTATTTTCTTTGTTATATTTAGTTGGTATCTAGCATATTCTTTGGCTTATTTTTTTCTTACTTATTTCGGTGGAGTTTATTAGATTTTGATTTTTCCATTGTTTTTATTTTATTAAATAAAAAAGAAAAAATATGTGCAAATTTAAACATATATATAGATATATATATATATATATATATATATATCTAACTATATATATATATATATATATATATATATATATATATATCTAACTATATATATATATATATATATAAATATATATATATATATATATCTATATATATATAAGATTTGGGCTTTTGATAAATAAATATCTTTTTTTTGTTCAAGTGAATAAATAGAGAGCAACTATTTTAACGATCTTAAGTAAACATGTTTAAGGAAACTAAAAGCATGGACATAACTTTAACAGATATTTTATATCTAATTTTCTGGTCATGCCTTTTTTTGTCATTATTTAAATGAAGCTGGAATTAAACATTTTTTATATATTGAAAAATGTTTTTTCGTTAAATATTAAAGTGGGTCGTTAAATTAGTCGCTCGCTATACCATATTCAGAAATCTGTATTATTTGCTTGATCTGAATTATTATCTTCAGCTGGTTGGATAGCTAATGACATATGTGGTGTCGCTGTACCTGCTACGATCATTGTTGGTTCAGTGTTGCGACGTTTCATTTTTCCTTTGTTTTTTTTTAACATAGTTGCCTAAGCTCCGTCCGGTTTAGTTTTTATTTTGTTTTCGTGATAGAATTATTGTTGTTGTTTGTTATCGATAAAATTTGTTTAATATATGTACACATTATGCAGCAAAGTATTTATTAAACAAAAATAGTTTTTTAGGGTGTATTGTGTATGTTTTGTGTTTTTATGTCATCGTGAACATGAAATAAACAAAATTAAAGATTTGTTTTTCTTTATTGGTTCTTTATTATTGACAAATTATTTTAAAATTGAACAATTAATGAACACAAAATATAATCAGTACGTTGTGCGTAAAAAAATATTGCAATGTCGAAAAACGCTAGCTAAATAGAGTCACATCAATAATTAAAAATGTTATTTTTAAAGAAGCAGTAATTGTTAGTTGTAAATGAAGACTTTAGCTATTTGTTTTAGTAAATTTAAAAAGTAAAAGTATTTCAAAAATAGAACTAATGCTAATTGTATTAATCGGCATCTCTTTAAATAACGAAAACTACTAACTAATATATTAATTGTTGAAAAACTTAAATATATGTAAGAAAAATTGAATAAAACAAAAACTAAACATTAAATCAAAAATTGCTTAATAAGTTTTTTTTTTATTGGAAGGAATAAGTGAGTAGTGACGCTGTTGGTGGCGTGATGTATACGTATTTCGTTAGGCAATAGCTGTTTATATAAAGTTCCATGGTTTTGTTTGCTTCACCGTTAAAAATGCGAATAACCCATTCAGTTACACAATAGTTTGGATTGAAAACAACTGGAAACATTGTGTTAATAGAAAACTAAAACTTTCGTAACAATAAACCTGAACAATGTTTGTTATTTATGAAGACACTCGGATCATTTACAGAAACTGATGCTGATACCCGAGTAGAAAAATAACTTAAAAATATTTATTTGACTCCATCTACTTGAGAAACGAGTAATTTTTTCATATTTGCTAAAACGGAAAATTCCGTCAAAAGACTTTTAGACTGAAATTAGTTATAAGACTCTGTTCCAATGTTCAGTAGTAACATTGATCTTTAAATTTCAACTAACCAGTTCACGAGAAATGGCTGATTTTTCAAATGTGGCCTTAATACAAAATCCGTAGTTGGAGTTTTCGGGAAAAAATTTGGTACGTAGACATTTTTTACGTAAATATTCGTGTTAAATTTTATTGAAATCGTTGGAGAAGCTTTTGGGAAATGTTCGGTTTTACCAAAACTGTTTTATTTTAGGTACAATCAGTTTTGGCCCTATGATGTATGTTTCGCAAACCACTTGGGGTATTGATCCAATAAATTTATATATCAAATTCGAACTAAATCTGTGAAGCCGTTAAGCCTCCAGATGGGTTCAAAGACTGACAGACAGACAGACAGAATTAGGATAGAAACTTTTCAGACTTCTCTATCATCGTAATGTTAAGTTTGATTAAAATTTAGATTTTTGACGAAACAAATACTTGTTCTATTAGGATGTTCAGTTCAGTGAGTTCAGTGACTTAACAATATGACAATACAAAATAAAATATAATTAAATGGGCGGGCGGTGTGCAGTGTGCACATGAGAAACGAGATCCAAACCTATAGCACAGTTGCACGATCTGTGCCAGAACGACCCGCAATATAACGATTTTTCTTCTATGCAGTGCGTCATCTGTATGACTTTATAATCTTTGTTGTTAATTAACTTGAAGAATAACATTGATTTAATTAACGGTTACAACAATCAATTCTAAATACAATTTGGTGGACTTTTATAATGATTACCAGTAATATGTATCGTATGTCTAGTACCTACGACATGAAGTTTTTTTTAAGTAATACACTGGTCAGCCAGAAGTCGTTATTTTGGTGAACAAATACCACGTGCTTAAAAAAAATAGATGGCTTTTTTTCATAAACTCGACGTTTCTTATCTGTTATATTCAACTCTTACTACACAAACGCTTTTTTCAATATACTCGACGTTTCATATCTGTTATATTCAACTTTAAGTACACAAACTCTTAGTAGCGAATTCAATACGAATCAGTAAAGTTTACACGATAAGAATATTTAATTCGAAATTTTGGTCATATAATGGTATGCAGTTATATTACCTACTCAAATGTTAAAGTTGTTTGTGCTTTTATGTTTATTCAAAATTGTTGCTTCCGTTGTTGAGAAATTTCGATATTCCAAGTAACCTAACTTCAAAGTAATTTCACGTAACCGACCCTCAGAAATGTTTTGAGCTTGTAAATATCTACGTCCCCAAAAAGTGCTAATATACCCCTATTGGATAGGGTATACAAATGAATACCACTAGTATCTAAATATTTATCAATATGATATTTTTATTTTGACAATAACAATCATATCATATTATATGAGATCCTTTGAGATTTTCACAAAATCAGAGCGCTCTTATTTGCAGGCTCGATTGGTTCGCCTTCTAATCAGAGCATCTTCTCTAATAAAAGCTCCTAATGGCAATGGCTTATGGCAACAGAAGGATTGGCAAATTTTAAAATTGTGATGCTCTAGTTATATGTTTTCCAGTTCCAGGTTCATTACTTTCAAATATTTATACTACGGACTCTCTGCTAAGTATATAAACGTCGCGAAGCCATTCGAAGATTAACGGCAATTAATATGAAGATCTATGGATCTATTTAAAATATTAAATTTATGTAACGTTTCTTTTGTTGCATAAGTGTTTTGATTTGAAAAATCTATCAAAGAAAATTGTTTTTCATCTTATCATTCATTCATTGTGTTCAAAGACTGGCTTTTTGGTTAAGAGAAAGTGAATTTTCTATTAAGATAATTGAGAGAAAATTATAAAATGGGAAATGCTGATATTTATTCCTATTTAAATGGCAATGTTGAATATAAAATCTTTTTTAGATTGTACAAACGGACTTGATATTTTTGGATGATTCTATACTAAGACGGAAAAACATGTCAAACAATGTTCTTGATTTTCATTGACAATTACGATTTTTGTTGTTTTTAAAATAATAACACATAGTTTGTGAACACAATGTAAAAATGTAAATGTAAATTTCTCCAATCTAAAAGTTGATTGGGGGTGAAATACAGAATATAATATAGTAACCACATCTTGTTCTTAATCTCTTATGGTTCCATAATAAACAAAATTGTATGAGATAGGTTTTATAAATGTTTTTTATATCCTATCTAATAAGGGTATAATAGTTTGCATACATAATTTATAATAAAGAAACTACCTTTAAGTGTATATTAATATATGGATCGACTCAGAATCGTTAGCTGAGTCGATTTAGTCATGTTTTTCTGTCCGTCCGTCCGACTGTATGTTCGTCACCGACTTTTAGGCCTTAGATTTTGAGTTAGGAAAGTGAAATTTTACTATATATGATCCATGTTACTATATATGATCCATGTCCGTCCCAAGACATAGCTAACTCAACAATAGAAGGATCAAATAATGCACCATGAAAGAATAACTAAAACATATGAGAGGGCTAAAATCCACTGAGTAGATAATTTTATACCCTATCCCATTCTCTCCTTAAAATTAATATACCTTTAATGTGGATTTTATGGCAAAGATATATATTAAAATTGAAATTGTCGCAACATATTGTTCAGACAGTTTATCAAAATCTTGTATGTTCGACCAAAAACAACGTTTTTCTCCTGCATATGGAATGGCGTAGGGTTTACAAATGGTTTTTGTATGAAAACGCCTCAAAAAAGTGGGCGTGGGTTAAAATGATATATAGAAGAAATATTTATATTATCATAACCAATGGTCTTGCATTTTTCGAAATGTTTAAAATTTTACCGAAAAACGTTTTTTTACTAAAAAACGCCCCCGAAAAGTGGGCGTGGCAAAAACTTTGTATAGACGAAATATACATTATGACATTAGGATTGTCTAGGTATTTTGTTCAGACGATTTTGTTTACACTGTATACCAAATTTCACAACTCTAGCTTAATCGACTCAGCTAGCGATTCTGATTCGATCCATATACTTTGAGGTATATCTAGCGAAATTATTTCACTATGTTACAAATTTAATGTCAAAACTAATATACCCCTATGGGATAGGGTATATAAATGCTGGCATATCATCACGGACATATTGGTCGATGGATGGAAGTGGTCAGTAATATTGTACCCTGTAAAAAAGAAACACTGGACCTGGGGGAATTCCACCAATTGTTCTTAAAAAAATGTGCACCCGAACTTGCACCCGTTCTTTGCAGATGATTTTCTATGTCACATGATCAACAGATTTTCCCGATATGATGGAAAGTAGCTATTAGTCTAATCGAATCTCATAAAAGCAAGAAAACTGATTACTGAAAACTAGTTATAGGCAATATCTGTTCTGAAACATCGATATAACATCATATAAATTGATGATTATATGATTGATGTTTTTTTTAAGAAACATTATTAGATCAATTTTTTGATTTATAGTCTTATAATGCCCTTTGAGTAGTTTTAGTAAATCAGTTTAGCCTTTAGCTCACAGATGTGTGCATAGACTTACAGATGGACATAATTGTAAAACCCTCGGACTTCTCACCATTAAACTAATAAAGTTGAGTTTTCATATGTTGATCTCGATTACAAAACACCTAAAAAGTATAAGACTGTCTAACACAGTTTATTTGTCTATACTCTGTCCAACATAAATTGGGGCTACCGGAAAGAAAGGGATGTTTGCCTCTCGCACCCTTTTGTTTTCCTTAATGTGCTTTTCTAACAAAAGATGCAGGGTTTCAGTAGTAAAAATATAATATTCATTTTGATTATTGATGCTAAAAATGATAAAAATAATAGGAGTATTCATGCGTCGTCTTAAACTCGTTGTATATGTGGGAAAATAACGACGTGGTTAAAAATTGTATGGGAAATGTCGGAAATTTACCACACGAATTGGGTGTGTAAGCTGATATGGTAAACGTTGTAAACTTCTAAAACGCTATTTTAACATTTAGGCCGTGTGTCAATTGCGTTAAAATGGGGGTTTGTCTTTACCCACTATTCATATACATTTTAGCGAGCTGTTGAGCGGGTTAAAATTTTGAAGTGTCTAGTCACCATACTAATGTCAAAATTTATCCACTGGCTAAAATTTTAACGCAATATACACACGGCCTTAACACACTTCCACATATCAAGATATGCAATAAACCGAAAAAAATTAACTAGAACGGAAATATAACAAAAGGAAATATTTCTATTAGTAAACAATTAAGTTAAATGATATTTAGTTCATTGTTTAAGACATTATTTAGTGGTGCAGTTTAAGGGGCGTTTATTTATATATAGGTAGTTGAGCCAAAACTAATTAGTATTAAATTTCATTCAGAAATTGGTTATTTTCTTTATATGGCCTAAGCGCACAAGTCCGTTGTATGGATTTTTTCAAAAATCTGGGTATGGTGTTTTGTTTGGAACTAATATGCTTATTGTAGATAAAAAGTTTAACCAAAATAAGGGTTGTTTTCGAGAAAATTAAGGTTATGTATAATTTTTATAATATACCGTACCGTTTACATATTGACTAAAAGCAAAAAACTGGATATGAAGTTTGATGAAGAAAATCGGTCAAGCTGTTCAGAATAAAAAGACCATTCCGGGCAGATGGACGGTGTTCCAAAAAAAAAACATTTGTTTTGATTCTGCTATAATCGTAATTTTAGAATCCATCAAAATCTCGAGGTCGAAAATTTAGAATAGTGCATGTATTTTCAAAATACTACATCAAACCCAAAAAACCCAAGGAAAAAAATGTGAGTCACCAAATATAAACTCTGGTAACTCTGAATGCACATCCATTAAATAAGGGTTGAATAGCAGCAGCAGTCACAAGTTCACAAAACACAACTCAAAGCCACAGCCAATCAGAGCACACTCAGGTGTACACGCCGCTGATAAAGACATGTTAGTTATACGTCAGATGCAATTTGAATTAACTGGCGTGTAATCACATTTTATGGGGGTTTCTCTTAATTTAGTATGGTGAAAAATATAGCGCGCAACTGATTTCGAAAAAGCTCCCCCTTAAGACGTGTACAGCCAATTCATTTTGGACAGAATATAAATGTCTAAAGAGCTAATTTCTACTCCAGCTTAGATATTCAACGTTAAATGACAGTTTAATATGATATGAAAATAAAAAGCTTTTTTTTATAAAATAACCGCCATAGGATAAAAAACAGCTATATCTATTTGAATATAATGTTTGTTAGATATTAAAAATAAATATGTGTACACAATATGCTATTTAATGTGTTTATGTATGCTTGTTGTTTGCCTTTAGTAGTTTATTATGTTTTGTTAAAGTTGTCTTGGGTTTAGAGAAAACAAGAAAAAAGAAAACTAGGACCGGACGGACGGGATCTCTATGTGCCATAAGGTTCCTTATCGCGATCGCCATTTTCTGGTGGTTGTTGCGATGTCCCTGCATGTGACGATGCCACAGCGAGTAACGCTGGTGAAATATGCGGTTCCGTGAGACGGCGTTTACTTTTGGTTTTCTTCAGCATTGTTGCCTGAGGTTAAGTAGGAAGAAGATTTTTTTTGTTTTGGGTAAGGGTTTCTAACTTTTGTTTAAATGGTAATTTTTATAATGTGATAGCTGCTATGGTTTGTTTAATTTTTATTTTAAATGTTTTATCAACTTTCAAATAAATATTGTTGCTAGAAGCAAAACCATTTATTATACTGTTTCATTTAAAATATTTACAAAATATTTTTGTTGGGACAACTAAAAAAAAAAATATATATATGTAATAGACGCATTACTTTTTATCTAATTCACTTTTTTGTTATAAATTCTACTATAATAGATTTCTGGTATTAGCCAGTATGCATTGTTCATGCCCAAAATCTTAAAAATCCGCACAAAACTATTTACAATTTGGAAAGTGCTATTTGAAAAGATATGAGAAAGCTACAATCCGCTGTGCGAATCCCAGTCTATCCTAAAATTAAACATTCTAAGAAATCGGCGTGCCTACAGCTCAATGGCGATATGTTTTACAAATGTATTTGTTTTAGAAAATCGGCTCAAAAATTGCTCGTGGGGATTGATCTGCAGACGAAATGTTCATGATATTATTTTATTTTCATTCCTTTCATTTCATTCTTTTTTTATACTTTATTCCATAGGGGTATATTAGTTTTGATACATAGTTTGTAACACAGAGAAAAAATTGAGCTAGGTATACCTCAAAGCATATGGATCGACTCAGAATCGATAGCTTAGTCGATTTAGCCATGTCTGTCCGTCCGTCCGTACGTCACCAGTTTTTGGGCCTTAAATTTTGAGATAGAATGATGAAATTTGACAAACGTGCTTGTTGTTGCTCCCAGCAGAACAAGTGTAAAAAAAATCCGCCCACTGCCAGCCCCCTTTTCAAACATTGTTTTAGGCCAAACCGTTAGAGATTCTGAAAAAGTGTCTGAACATTATATCTAGGCAATCATAATGTCTATATTTTGTTCATACAAAGCTTTTTGCCTTGCCCACTTTTTGGGGGCGTATTTAGTAAAAAAAACGTTTTTCAGAAAAATTTTAAACATTAAAAAAAATGGTGATGCAATCATTGGTTCTGTTAATATAAACATTTCTTCCATATATTATTTTAAGCCACGTCCACTTTTTGGAGGCGTTTTCATACAAAAACCATTTCTCATTAACTCATAGCATAACCAGGCGAAAAACGGTTTTTTTTTGTCGAAATATAAATGATTTTATAAAAAGCCTCAACAATATGTTATGACAATGACATATTCTATATTTCATCGTCATAAATCCGACATTTTGGGAATATTTGTCTTAAGGATGGGATGGGATAGAGTACAAAACGATCCACACAGAAGATTGTAGCCTCCTCATATGTTTTTTCCTTGCCGCACCGAAAACCGAATGAAACGTCCTTGGACCACCCACTATCAAAAGATACAATTGGTAGTGGGTGAGTTAGGTGTAACAACGATTCTAACTCTTCTCCCTGGCAATTTCTGTTGGGACTTTTTTTTACAATTGTTGCTAACCCTACAGGTATACTAACAGTTGGCAAAAAAATCGAGAAAACAAAAACTAAATTACAAAATCGATTCATGTAGATTTTTCGTATAAGCGGACGACAAACCATTTGCCTGTTTTTCTAAATAGGGCTCGAGTCCCGTTTGCAAATGAGTTGAAATATCTTAGAATGACACGCAATGCAAAATGAAAATGGAAGTCGCATGTGAAAAAGAAATGCGAGTAACTCAAAAATAAATATGGAGAACTGTACTGGTTACTCGGAAAATATTCGAAGCTTAACATTGATAACAAGCTGCTGTTATAGAAACAAGTGCTAAATCCGGTTTGGACATATGGTAGCAGTGAAACGAATCTAAACATTCTACACAATTTTGAAAACAAAGTGTTAAGACCATTCGTCAATAAGCCGTGGTACATAAGGGACGAAGATCAACTCAGAGATCTGGGTATTCCCGCGGTTAAATATGAAACAAAAAAATTTGCACAAAAACATAAAAAAACGTTGATTAGGACACGTTAACACAACGGCCATGCAAATTCTTGAAGAAACAAATTTTTTAGGGCGTCATCAAATAACTAAACCCTTGGATTTAGCCCGATAATCACAAACCTCGCTATAAATTGCGGATAAAGCAGGAGCTCTCAAAGAAAAGTTACCTGTCAAACATTTATATATACTCGTGATAAAAAAATTGCTAGATAAGTCGCATACTTAGTTGCAGTACAAATACAAAAAGCGTGGTGGTTTTAAGGAGTAAAAATCTCACACTACTGTGAGCATGTGCGCATAGTGTCTATGAACATTTCCACTAGCCCTTTATTTCTTAAAATATTTTCATCAAACGTTTTTTTCGATTTATTTTTCAAAAAATAGGAAACACTTTATACAAAAAAAGATAAGCGTGGCTTAAAATTTTATATGGATGAAATATAGATATTGATATCGTCTAAATATGTTTTTTCAGGCTTTTTTTTCTAAATTCTTTGCCGTTTTTCCAAAACTATTGCTTAATGTACAAATATTGGTGACACATAGATGGGCGGACGGAAAGACATGGATAAATCAACTCTGAGTCTAAATGTAAATAACAATACACCACTATGGTATAGGGTATAAAAAACATATGAAAAGGCTATAATCCGCCGTGCGGATCTTTTTAATAAGTTCAGCGCCACAACATATTGCTCAGTCATTTTATTAAAATCGTTTATATTTCGACAAAAAACAAAAAAAAAAATCACTATCCCCATAACGTTTTTAGCCACTCCCACTTTTTGATGATGTTTATTTTAAGGATGAAATGTTATAATGTATTCAACGATTTACACAGCGGATGGTAGACTTCTCATATGTTTTTTATAAGTTCGTGATAAATAACATTGCTCGACAAGAAACTTACTTTATTGGAATACAAAACTAATTTGATGGTGTTTGAGATAGTGAGTAAGAATCGGATACTATTATGAACACGTAACTGATGATTTTAACAATTAAAATAATGTCGAATACCTATTTTTATATTTAATATTCAAAAAAGTAATGCGCCTAACTTATTTGCGTCTATTCTTACAAGGACACATTCAATACAATTACATTGGATATATATAATTAATTTTGGGCGATTCTCTTAGTATATAGCTAAAGCTTTACTTTTGTTTGTTATTTTTTCATTAAATCTTGTTAGAAAACCACAGAAAATTGCCCGTTAACTCAAAGAAAGTGTTATTTATTTTCTTTTAGAGTGCCATATTTTATTGCAATTTAAAGATTTCTGGGGTTCATGTTCTTAAATAAAAAATAACATTAAAAATTATTATAATGAAACTTAAATCTTATAAAAAAATAAGTTGTAAAATATTGCGTGCAAAATTATTTAATAAAGGTTTGTACGACTTTGTTTGTATGCAAAGTAGTTTATACATGCAGTATTTTATTTTAATTTAACATTTAGCTCATGGAAATTAATGAATGCAAATTAGGTTTACTAAGGAATTAGCGAAATTCAAATACATGTATACAAAATAGAGTTACATATTCAATGTTATTTATTTTTAACTATTTTCGGATACTTAAACAAAAATATATACTGAGAAAACATGTTTAAAAACTCACCTTGAGAGCAGATTTTAAAACAACAACGTCTCCAGGACTCTGTACCCATGGTTCACCATCGACTTGAACAGGCATATCAGAGTATAAGTGAATTTTTATGTGTCCACCCTATTTAAGAAAAAATTCAACTTTTATTTATTTGGACACAATTTATTGGTAAAACATCTACCTGGGCTATTCTCATAGCCGTTCGAATTCCCGATTGTATTTGACCCAAATGCACAACACCAGTTACACCAACAATCTCGAGAACACCATCATAGTGATTTGGTGTGGTAAATTGATCATCCTTATCCGGACCCCATGGATTGGCCCCACTTCCCCAGCTAAGTGTGAGCAAATGAAAAATTTGTATAAATAAAATAAAATGAATGGATGTATCATCAATTTTACCTTAAAATATTTAGAATAATAATTCCCTCTACTGGTGGCAATTCAACAATTTTTCCATCGACTTCCAAACGCAACTCTTTATGCAATTCTTTAACTGTTTTGCGTCCCACTATTTTACGCAGTCCCATCTTGACGTAGTAACTTTTGTTGTGTAAACGTGAATTGAACTTATTTGGATTCTCCTCACGTGCATTGTGGAAATCTAAGCATAGATCTGCATCCACACCAATGCCAAAATAATTGTTCATTACATAAATTTGTGAGTTGTCTTCACTTTGGGCACCGCCACCTAAAAAAATAGTGAAATCGCAATAAGACGGATAATTGGAGACACAAGCAAATTCATTAAATTTGACAAATGCGAACAATAATTTAGAACATACTGATTCCATACATAAAACATGAATTTAAATATTAAATCAAATAGTTCCTGTAGATGTGTAGATGGAAATGAGATGAAAATTAAGTGTTAATTTAAGCCGATGGCGAATCTACGATTCTGACATTTTCAAGTTTAAGCCACTTTTGTCATTTCAGCTGTGATTGTTATTTTACTTACAAGGAATTGCAGATTTTAAGTGGTTAACAATGCTTAACGTATCTAAAGACTGGGCTATTAAGTAGATTTTTTTTTAAATATACGTTATTTTGACACATTTATCAAATTTAAACAAGTTACAAAAATATAGTACTCAAGCTGTCCTGACAGACGTTGTCTTTCTTAGCCATGAATGTTAAATGTTATGAGGAATAAATTAATGTATATGTACATATAAATGTGACGAAATCGTAGCCACCAATGTAGCAGCTGCTTTCTAACGTTTTTCTCCGCCCATAAACTATTGCCAACATTTGAAAATAAAAATCAAGTTATGAAAACATTTTGAATAATTTGTTTATATACTTAAAGATATACAACCCTTTTCTATAAAAAAAACATTAAATTTGCAATCAAAAACTATTAACGGTCAAAGCATAAACTATCTTATCTTTTTATTTGGAAAATACACATTTCAGCAGATTAGCGTAAACGAATATAGTGATGAGATTTTTATTATAAAGATATAATTTCATATATTTATTCGTAAAAATATGCATCCCAAAATATTGATCATTGTTAAAATGTTCTGCAAACAAAATGTTTATAACAATATTGTCGAAATATTTTCACCAAACAGAATCGTTTTTTTTTTGTAATGTTAGAATCAGTCAAAACTAAATTTCGAAATTCAATTGCTTCAAATCAATTGATTTCTTTCTAACAAGAATGTTTAATAATTGAAAAAAAAAAAAAAACAAATACGAACATTGTATACACACTTTGTATACATGCTTCCAACTAACACCGATTGATTTATTGAACAGATATAAAGATCATATGGCCGAATATATATTTATTACATCGGATGCGTCTTAGATCAAATCAAATGCAGATTTGAAGATTTAAACTTAAGGGCATTTGTTTAATTGTGACCAACAGAATTTTAAAATGTTTAAAACTTTACATTAAACAATTTGTTTTGAAATCATTTTTTTATTATTTCATAGCTAAGACAGGACAATATCTGTGGGGTCAGCTTGTATTGAATCAAACCATGGTATTTTGCTTCATTAACTAAGTAACTATAAGAGTATTAAGATTCAATGATTTTTTACTGATGATGTGGTTTTATAAATAAGGAAGTAATTTTGGTTATTGAATCTTTTAGGTTTTTTATTATGAAATATATCCCATCTCATCCTTAAAATACATATCGCCAAAATGTCGGCTTTATGGCAATGAAATTTAGAAAATGTTATTGTCAGAACATATTGTTCAGATAGTTTATTGAAATCTTTTGTGTTTCAACAAAGAACAACGTTTTTCGCCTGGTTATGCTACGAGGTAGTGTATACAAATGGTTTTTGTATGAAACCGCCTCCAAAAAGTGGACGTGGTCAAAATGATTTATGGAATAAATGTTTATATTACCATAACCAATGGTTTTGTATGAACAATTTTTGAAATGTTTAATTTTTTTCGAAAAATGTTTTTAACTGAAAACGCCCCCAAAAAGTAAAATTACGTTTTTTAAAAAGGGGGTGTGGCAGTGGGCGGATTTTTAAGAAAATGGCTAAATCGACTCAGATATCGTTATTAGTCGATCCATATACTTTAAGCTATATCTAGTTAATTATTTCGCTTTGTTTCAAACTATGTATCAAAACCAATATACCCCTATGGGATAGGATAAAATAAACAAAATTCATTGCGGGACAATCGAGTATGGTGGGGATATATTTAAACATATAAACAATATATGCAAAAACACGATATACATTAAACGAAATGTTTACGTCGAAAAGATTTGTCAACTATCTGCATAATAAATATAGCAGTTTGACCACACTTTCAATAATACTTGCAATTCCACAATTGAGCAAGTGTATCAACCTTAAATTAACAAACAATGCTGCTTTAAAATTGAGTTTTATCCATAAAGTTACTCAGCTTAAGAATTGACTCTTCTGTTCTTAAAAAAGTGCAATCTCTACTGCAATTCTCTTTTCATAGACAGTTTCTTGCAAATTATTATTTATACAACCTGATATTTGGTTACAAAGGCATTCCATGCTTAGCTATAAAATCAGCAACAAATTTGTTTGTATATTACAAAACTACAAAAAAAAAATGGGAAAATATCATGCAAACATTTATAGAACTCCATAGTGGAATCGAATATAAATTAAAATTTAAAAAGTTTGTTTCAAATATTTGCACTTCATTATACATCTTACCTTTACATATGAATATAATAGGAATTTAAAAAAAAATTAAATAAATCAATCATGAATGTTACAATAACGACATGGTTTTCCAAACGATCATGCAAATTATTTAGCAAAAAAACCATCTCTTCACATCGAACTTGCAGCATAATCATATACCAAACTGTAATTTCTTGATTCATTTTCATTTTGTTGATTAATAAAATTACTTCCTTTACAAAAATTATATATTCAAGTAGGTGGCATTTGTTAGACAATTTGTAATAATTTTTTTTGTTAAAACAAAATCAGGTGCAACATATGCAGAACTTTTGAAATGTCCATTTATGTGTATATAAACAAAGATCCATATACTCTGCGGTTAGTATTTGTTTTATTTTTTAATAGACAACAATGGAACTTTCATAACAACACTTCTACAAACATGACATTGAGACTTTTGTTTAAATTTAACAAAAAAAATTCATTCACATAGGTGTATATATGGGAATTATTTATTTATTTTTTAATGTATACTTAATAGAGTTAAGCATTTAGCCATTTAGTTTTGTTTAATTTGCAGTTTGCTGATTTAAGAATAATTTTGAACATAAAATGACCTGATATATCACTGGCTGGTAATTGATGATGCTGATTTTGTTGCGATAGATGTGCTTGATGAGCCTTCTTCTTCTTACCAGTGGAATTTGAAGGCGCTTTAAGCGCTGTCTCATCGGGCTTATCTTCTGGATGGAATACTACAGTCCACCGATCTAATCGAATTTCTTCGGCCTCAATAACATCGCGAAGTAAATTTAAAGGATCTTCACCACCTGTATAGCCGGAACCCCAACATAGGACACGAGCTAAATCATTTCCTAGAGAAATTAAAAATTAAATGTTTCATAAAATAATTAATATTTTATAGATCTAGAGTCTTTAAATAAATTTCAAGGTGACATTCAAAATTGAGTGAGTTATTGCATATCTTCCCGAGTTTGGGCGGTAGGGGCGGTTTCATAAAATAGTACGAAACTCCTAAAAAAAATATTAAAAATTAGCGGTGATATTTACAACTATGTATTCTTTTTTTTAATACAATACATCTTTTAAATCAATTCATTGTTCTGTTAGCTTATATTTAAATCAACATAGAAACATACATTTTGGAAAAAAGATAAAAAAGTTTGAAGTGTAATTTTTTGAAACGATAAAATTATATGTTGTTATTTCTGAAATTCGTTGCTCTAATTGATTCTCAAACAAAAACTAGAAACTAAATGATTTTATGTCTTTTAGTTTTTAGAAAATTTAAAATTACTTAAACTACTTTTAAAAGAACTTAAACTAAAGGTATACAAACGGTATACCGAGCCGTGGTACGAACAATCAGTAAACAATCGGTTTGTACCGCGTGTGTTGTCGGCAGAAAGTGATATGCATGTAAATTTAGTTGTTAAAATTGAAAAAGGACGAGTTGTTGTGCAACCAATTATTATAAATTAGTAGAGTAGTCAAGGAAAAACCTTACTGAAAAGGCATAGAATGAACTCTCAAAAAATAATTAACCAAAACATAGTTTGTAAATAATGTGTTTATTATTATTTAATTTAATGCAATTATTATACTGCCTCGGATGCTCTTGGTAGAAGAAAATAGTTTGACAAATATTTTCGAAATATCGCTCCCGAAGGTTCTGCAAAGTTGAAGTTTAAATACCGACAAGTGAGCAGACAAATTCGGTATTGGGATCCTCTCAGCACAGACAATAATAGTAATAATACCCAGATGAAGCAACTTATATAAAATTGTGTCGACTCTTTTTTACTTCGGATCACAACATTCGTATCACAAAAAACATATGTATGAGAAGGCTACAATCTACTGTGTGGATCGTTTTGTACCCTATCCCATCCCATTCTTCGACAAATGTCCCCAAAATGTCGGGTTTATGGCGATGAAATACAGAAAATGTCATTGTCATAACATATTGTTTAGGCTGTTTATCAAAATCATTTATTGTTCGACAAATGAGGTAGTGTATAGAAATGGTTTTTGTATGAAAACGAATCCAAAAAGTGGGCATGGCTTAAAATGATATATGGAAGAAATGTTTGTATTAACAGAACTAATGATTTTGCATCACCATTTTTTTTCGAAATGTTTAATGTTTTTTTACTAAAAACGCCCCAAAAAAGTGGGCATGGAAAAAAACTTTGTGTGAATAGTATATAGACATTATGATTGCCTAGATATGTTGTTCAGACACTTCTTTATCATCAATTTTCATCATTCTAGCTAATAAATTACGGCTCAAAAACTGGTGACGTACGGACGGACGGACGGACAGACATGGTGGCAAAATCGATTCTGAATCGATCCGTATACTTTGAGGTATATCTAGCTCAATTATTTCTCTATGTTACAAACTATGTATCAAAACTAATATAGCCCTATAGGATAGGGTATAATGAGGGAGAAAAATAAGAAACCCACCTTCTCTCATATGCTTGGTGGATTGCATGGGGCATGGGTTTAGCTGGCAGGTATTTTACTAATTTTTCTAATTTGTAATTTTCACCTCTTCATATGACGCTGTGTAACATCACATATAGATATAGGATCGCCGTTGTGTTTTTTTATGTATGTATATTTGGAATATCTATGTAATAATCTATGCCTACATGAATATTTTCAATTCCCTCTCAATGGCAAAATTAGAATTATAACTCGATCAGCTGATCAAGTGTTATCTGCCTTGCTTTAAGGTTTGTAGGTATTAAGGAGAATTTTCGAAGATGGGATTTTGGGTGCGGGGACCTAAAGATCTCGTTATGCTTTTGTTTGTTTTGCCTTTTTGGCTACTGATTGACCTAGGTGCAGTCAAGATAGTTTCATTGAATTGGATGTGGTGGTTTTCGATTACTTAAAATTTGCATGCATTAATGTATGGAGGCACCTGTTTTTAGAGGGTGAACATTTTTATTATTTTCTTTTGTACCGATCTATTAACTTAAAGTAAATACAGTTTTAAAATAATATTATTCAAGAAATATATTAATATTTAGAATAATGTCATGGAGAGGGAAGTGGATTATTACTTGCTGCAACGCAAGTTCAGCAAAGCATCCAAATGCAATGGAATACATTAAAAAAACCAAATATATGCCTTAATACAACTTTTGTATTAAATCGATTGAGTACTTTGTCGTATTAAGCATGGGTACACATATTACACTATATACCAAATATCAACCATCGTATTCTAAAGGAGAACTTAAGTTATACATTTTTATCAACATCGTAAGTTCCGTGTTCGTGTTTAAAGAAAACACTCTGTAGGACCCCAAAAATCATCGTTCTTACCTCTGACAACCTCAACACCATCAAATTGTCAAAAAATGGCATGCTATGGTGTTAAGTGCGTTGAGCTACTAAGCGATGGTTCCTTGGTTCAAACCCCGAAAGTAACAACACCTAACGTTTTTTACTGCCGCACCTGTTGTGAAAGTCTGACAAACATCCAGAAGTAAAACTGTCATGAGTTGCTTCTTAAACATGCCGTTCGAAATCGGCGTTAAACTGTAGGTCCCTTCATTTGTGTCTAATTTCGATACCGAATTCTTCGAAACTTGAACATTAGTCAAAATTTGGCCGCAATATTATCAGAACATACTTCCGTATAGTTCGTATACTGGGGAAATAAAGTATTGAACTTTACATATTACACAAGTCATTCGTACATACACATTGATAAGTGTAATTTAGATTTAAGCACAAACATCCCCACTTGCAATCCAGTGAAAGTATCACAATTTTACCCAAGGCTTAGAGTATTCACACTTTCATATTTCAGAAGCGTTTACCTCCCCGGCCCACGCGCGGAAGGAAATTGAAATTATTTATTTATGCGTACATATTACATAGATATTGGATTTCTGATTTTTCTGTTATAATTTCGGATTGTAGTGTACGAACCTACCCTGATGTGTGAAAATAGAACAGGACCATTTAGTGTCGATTGGAATTAATGAATGCCCACTGGAATGAATGACTGGAATAACGGTATCTGTCAAAACCACTTCTCGAACCATCTAGCAACTGCGGGAACCTCGGAGAATCTACCATACCATTCCACACACAGATGGAATGGTATAAATAGAGATGAAGCGACAAGCAGAGTAGTCTAAACTGTGACCTGAACGTGTTTTGAATAGTGTACGTAATTTGAATAGTGACTGAGTGAATTACCTAAGTGAATTTTTGGAAAGTGATTATAGAGCGCGAATATAATCGTTGGTATTTGATTTCAAATAAGTGTAATTGAATTGTTAAACGAGAAACCGTTTTGTAAATATTATAATTCTAAAAATATGAGTGTGTTTAAAAAAATTATTGTAAAACATAAAACAGAAAAGTGTTTTATCATTCGAAGCTTCATTCAACAATACAAACGTTGTGATCCGAAGTGAAAAATTGTCGACACAATTCTATATGAGATATGAGGTAAGATAAGAAATTCCGATTGCGGAAACTGTACCGACAAGTCAGGGAGCGGCCTAAGGCTGCAGTTATAGCTATCATTGCAAAACTTCATTGGAATGTCACCCCATATCTTCTTTAATATTTCATTTCGGTGGAATGGCAATCATTACTTCATAAAAATAAATATTAATCAGTGAAAAATAAAAAGTGATTTTCTGCGAAAACTATAATTAGAAATTTAAATATTTTTGGATAAGCATGTTCTAAAATTCATAAGCTTTGTTTTGACACTAACCCGCCAATGATTGAGTTTATAAAAAAGCCGTAACAAGTATAAGAAATTTTCCAATGAGGGTTTTGAATGACAGCTATAACTGGGCCCTAACTGCTATCATTGATCAACTTCATTGGAACACACCACTTGATGGAATTGAATCGGTAAGGGTCGCATTGGTCTGTTTTTGTTTTTTGTTTTTTTTTGTATTAGCAAAATTAGGCAATTAGATCGCCCAATGCATGATTTATTTGAGCAAGAACTGCAACACGAAAAGCAATTCGAATGTGATCAATTGCGTGAGTTCATGCAAACACACATTCCACAATTGAATGTTCAGCAAAAGAATACATACGATAGAATCATGCAAGCTGTCATTAACAACACTTGTTGTTAATTATTATTATATTATATTTTTCGGACGCTTCTTGTTACTTTGGAAAAACATTTCTCATTTCATTAATTAGATCCGAACTAAAAATTACATTGGCACTGGCTTCTTCTGGTATTGCAGCTACAATCTTGGATGGTGACCGAACTGCACATTCAAGATGAAATGGCCATTAAACATGCAAACGGTTGAGATTCCAACGTGTAATATTTCAAGAAATTCTGGAATGGCCAAAGTTTTGCAACAAGCAGCAATTATTTTATGGGATGAATGTCCGATGGCCCATAAAAAAACTTTGCAAGCATTGAATCGAACATTACAGGATCTACGTGGAAATCAACAGTTGTTCGGAGGTACATTAATATTGCTATCTGGTGATTTTCGACAAACGTTGCCCATCTTTCCCAGATCGACGCCAGCTGATGAAATTAATGCATGTTTGAAAAGTTCGTTTCTTTGGGGTATTGTACAGAAGTTATCGCTCAACATAAATGTGCGTGTGCGTCTTCAAAATGATCCATCAGCACGTCAGTTTTCGAAGCAACTGCTGCAGATTGGCGATGGCAAGATTGCAAGTGATTGATTTAAGTGGCTTTATCACTTTTCCAAACAACTTATGCACAGTTATATCATTAAAAGAAGAACTAATTGATCGTGTTTTTCTAAAAATTGTTCAAAACTATAAAAATTATCATTCGTTAAGAGAACGCGCATTTTTAGCACCAACGAATTCAACAGAAATTGCCAGGTGACTTGGTATCATACAAATCCATTGATACTGCTACAAATAAAGAAGACGCAGTAAATTATCCGGTTAAATTTTTGAATTCTTTGGAACCAGCCGGTATACCACCGCATCTTTTAAATTTGAAACTGGTTCATCGATCATACTTCTTTGAAATCTCAATTCACCAAAACTCTCCAATGAAACGAGACTTTCCGTGAAAAAATTAATTGCAAAGCAAAAGGAGAAGTTGTACTGATACCACGGATCACATTAATACCAACAGACATGCCATTTCAATTCAAATTTCTTTAATTTCCCGTGCGTTTATCCTTTGCTGTAACCGTTAATAAAGCTCAATTACAAACGCTTCAAGTGTGTGGTGTGAAGTTGGAGGAACAGTGCTTTTCTCACGGACAATTATACGTCGCATGTTCCAGAGTGGGAGCATCAACAATTTTATTTATTAATGCACCACACAATCAAACAAAAAATATTGTATACAATATTGTATTGAATTGATTTACTTTTTTTTCATTATTTCCAAATAAAAATAAATAAATAAAGCAATGAATTTGATTCAATGTTGATATTCATGCGTAGCGAAGCACGCCGGGATCCGCTATACTATATAAAAAACTGAATTTCTTTTATGTTCGACTAAACATAACTCGATTAAACAATACCGGATTTGCATGTGTGTTTCTTTGTTGGCTTCGTATTGCCTCAAAATAAATGACAGCGGACCCCGAATTTCATATTCTGGACGTCATGGGTGCTAATCAAAGCCATCATTAGTAATTTCTAGCTCGACTGTGTTCCTGACATACAGTTTTATCATACTGTTTAACTACTAGAAACATATATGTTCTAAAATCATGTTCTAAAATTCATAAGTTTTGTTTTGACACCATTTTTCCATTGATTGAATAAAAAAAAGTCGTTTTAAATGATAGCTGTAACATTGCCCTACGCTATCAACCCTTTCGCAGCTCTAATTGTGTGTACTTTAAATATGACAGAATTAGAAAACTGTCTACACCTAGTTAAAGGAACAACCCCTGGTTCTGATTTTTGTATGCCATATTAAAAAAACAGCTGTCCATCTCTAAAAGAAAAGTTACTGCGTTTATTCAAATATTTAACGACAATATTGTTCCACCATGCAAGGAAAGGAGCTTGCCCAATACCCAATACCCAAGCCAAATAAAGATACTTCTGTTATTTCGGGATACCGTCCTAAAGTCTAAACAAAAATAATATCCAGGCGATTGTTTTGGTTTCAATCCTTGTAATTAAGAAATAAATGAAAAATTGGGCCCACAGTGTTTAAATATATAAAAGTTTTTAAGCAACATTTTTTTGCGCATAAAAGCGAACGGTACCTATTTTTCTATTTACAGCATGAAAAAACCGGATTCGACAAGGAAACAGCTCAATAGTTCAAAATAACAGCACATATTAACATACACTGCCGACGACCTGATAGTTTTCTCCAAATGTAAAGACGCAAAAACGTCAGTTTAACTACCTTCACCAATATTCTCTGTTGTTTTCAGTTATATTCTGTTACAAAAATGCTTACTTCTCCATATATGTAAAAAAATAGTTGTAATAAAAATATAACCACTGTATATATTAAAAAAAATAGCCTTACTGCTAGAGTTTATTCAATAAAATACCATTCCTCAATAAACAGCTACTGTAACTTTCTGTCATAAATGTAATAAAATCTGTTGTTTTGTTTTAGTCATATTTTATTATAAATTACATTACATCACTCATTACAATACCATAACATGCAGCCATCAGGAGCGGTATAAGGGCTTTTCGTACAACTCCAATTCGAAACCTCTTGACAGACGCTGGACTACCACAACTTATAGAAAGAATCATATAAATTACTTTGGATACGATAAAAAAAATAAATTGTTTCAGAAGGTTAATCTTTCACAACGACATCAAAAGAATTCTAAAACAGAAGAAAATCCCAAGACTTCAATTAACTTTACTCGCCGCTCTAAAATCTGCGACCACGACATTCTTATTGTCATTCAAAATTTTAAATCAACGTCCTGCCTACCTTGTAATTTACTAAAAGAGTCTACAAACACCAATCTATCTAATTATCTGCTTAAAACTTGGAAATATCAAAGGAAAACTAACTGGAAAAACTGTCAGCATATTTTGATGACACATCACATAAACAGATAAAAATACATTTTAGAATGCGGATAAGTCACTTACTATAAGTCATCTTATTTCATGCAAACAAATTCAGCTAAAAAGTAAACCTATTGTTCAACCAAATTTATCCGATCTATTAACTGAAGTTAAGATAATATCAATAATGTATATAGGCTGATGTCCGCACATAATCTAAAAATCTTATATAAACTTTATTATCTATTTAACTTGCCAAAATCCTAAGCAGTTAGAACTAAATCTATTATATTCAAAAATTATTGGCAATGAAATAAAATTTATTGTTAATAAACTTATAACATAATAATATTAATATTGCCACAAAATGATATAAACAGATAAACAGTTCAAATTGATAAAACATTTTTGACAAAAAGAAAATTCCATCGAGACCGCATAACTGAAGTACAGATCCGAATACATTGAGTAAATTAATCCGAAAACGAGTCGCATTTGCACCGAAAGCGCTCGGCAATATATAGGAATTGAGAGAATATTTCCTGGGAACATAGTGAATAACACCACAAACCAACGCCCACCGAAAAATTAGAAGCTGTTATCCCACATAAACAGCCGAGGCTACTCACCATCAAGGATGAACTCAACGAACCCTACGAACTTGACAGAAACGAAACTACAAAACTACAGACTATGACTTCCTTGACGAAAATAACATACATTTTCAAGACATAATTAACTGAGACTGACTGACTTGGACGTAGAATGCAATGTACCTCTACATCCTCGTGTTCTGGGTAAACCTACTTGCTGTACTATATGTACTTATTAGGAGGAACAATTTGTGTCATTATTCTAAAGGAAATATAATCAACAAAAATAAAATCTAATTAAAAGTAGGTTTGGTAATTTTCAATTTTCTCAAAAACTAGAAGACATAAAATCATCTAGTTTTCAGTTTTTGATTGAGAATTAATTAGATCAGCGAATTTAATAATTTTACACTTTCGAAAAATGACATTTTAAACCTTTTATTCAAACTAAAAAAAAAAAACTGCATAGTTACTTACTTACTTAAGTGGCGCTACAGTCCGGAATGAACCTGGGCCTCAACCAACATGCCTCTCCAATTAGCCCGGTCCTTAGCTAACTGCCTCCAGTTAGTTGAGGTCGGTTTCTACTTGTGCGCGCCACTTAAGGCAAGGTCTTCCTCTACTGCGTCCGACGTCAGGCTGGGAATCGAAGACTCTGCGAGCCGGAGTATTGGTGTCCATTCGTTCTACATGTCCTAGCAATCTTAAACGTCCAATGCGGAGTTTTTTGACCAGGGGCTGGGGCATGTCGCTTTACAGCTCGTATAGTTGTTGATTGAATCTTCTTCTCCATCCGCTTTTGAGACGGTCCAGGACTGGGATGATCAGGGTCTTATATAAGATCTCCTTAGTAGTTCGAGTGAGGGCTTTACTAATGAATTGCCTTCTTAGCCCGAAGAAACAGCGGTTGGCAAGAGTAATTCTTCGTTTAATCTCTGACGAAATGTTGTTGTCAGAGTTAATAGCGGAACCGAGATAGATAAAGTCCCGTACTACCTCAAAGTTTTATCTGTCAATGGTGACGTTCTGTCCAATTCGTCGATGTTGTGTGTCCTTTCGTGTTGACAGCATATACTTCGTCTTGCCCTCATTTACTGCTAAGCCCATTTTGCCGCTTCCTTCTCTACAATAGCAAACGTGGCTATGACATCACGTTGGGTCCTACCAATGATGTCAATATCGTCGGCGTATGCTAGTAGTTGTACAGATTTTTGGAAAATTGAGCCCCTGGTGTTGGCTCGTGAGTTTTGCACAATCCTCTCAAGAATCAGATTGAAGAAGTCACATGACAGCGCATCACTTTGCCTAAATCCTTTTTTGGTATCGAATGTGTCAGTGAGGTCGTTTCCGACCCTGATGGAGCATCAAGAATTCTCCATCGTCATCCTACACAAACGGACGAGTTTGGGCGGTATACCCAAACTAGACGTGGCTCTGTATATGTCGTCTCTATAAATGTTGTCGTATGCAGCTTTGAAATCGATGAATAGGTGGTGGGTATCGATTTGGACTTCTTGGTTGTGAAGATTTGATCGGTTGTGGACTTTCCTGGCCTAAAACCACACTGTTAAGGGCCGATCAGGTTGTTGGTAAATGGTTTCAAGCGTTCACATATTACGGCAGATAGAATTTTGTATGCGATGTTGAGGAGACTTATGCCTCTGTAGTTGGCGCAGTTTGGAGGGTATCCTTTTTTGTTAATCTGGCAAACGATACTGAGGTTCCATTCTCCAGGCATACTTTCTTCCGACCAGATTCGGCTTATAAGTTGGTGGATGTTACTTACCAAGTCATCTCCGCCAGCTTTATAAAGCTCGGCGGGGAGGCCGTCATTTCCGGCAGCCTTATTAAGCTTCAGTTTAGATATTGCTATCCTCACTTCACTCAGGTCGTGTAGTTGGCAGCTTTCGCTGTCGTTGCCAATATTGAATGGTTCGTTCTGCCTGACAGCGGAATGTTGTTCGTCATCGCCGTTTAACAGTCTGCAGAAGTGGTTCTTCGATATCCTCAGCATCGACTGCGTCTCAACTACGATATTTCCTTGTTCATCTCGACAGGATTCTGTTCGAGCCTTTTATCCTTGGCTTTGACGTTTTACACTTTGGTAAAACTTGCGAACATCTTTCCTGGAGTGGCACCTCTCTATATCTTCGATCGCGCGCTTTTCTTCCTCTTTTTTTTTCTTTCTAAAAAGCCGGTGTTCTTCCCTTCTTCTCTGCCCATAGAGCTATACGGCTGCTCTCGTCTTCACCTGCAGCTTAGCCTTGTAGGCCTCGTTCTTGGCTGCGAGCATCTGTCGGCATTCCTCATAAAACCAGGGGTTTCTTGCTGGTAGGCGCGAGAAATCTAGCACATCAGTTGCGGCTGATCTAATGGCTTGTTGGCATCGTTGCCATAGTTCTTCGACATTCGATGTTGGTGGTATGGTGTTAATGGAGAGGTTTAGGGATACGCGTTCCACGAAGGTCTTGGCGGTCTCTTGCGATTGCAGTCTTTCGACATTAAATTTTTTTTACAGTATTTCTGGATTGTTGTGGCGTAGTGGATATCCGCATTCTAACATTGGCTGCAACAAGGTAGTGGTCCGAGTCGATGTTAGCTCCTCGGAATGTTCGGACATCCAAAATACTGGATGCGTTGCGCTTGTCTATCGCTATGTGGTCAATTTGATTGACCGTTCGTTGATCTGGAGACCGCCATGTCCCCTTATGGATATCGAGGTGAGGAAACCATGTGCTGGCTATAGTAGCATTTCCTTCCGTAGCGAAGTCAATTAGCCTAAGTCCGTTACCAGACGTGTTGTCGTGTAGGCTATGGTTTCCGACAATACTGCTAAAGATGTCTTCTCTTCCTACCTTTGCGTTAAAATCTCCCAGCACGATTTTAACATCGTACTTCGGTAGTCGCTCATAGGTTTTGTCAAGGAGCTCATAGAAGCAGTCCTTAGCTATATGATCTTTTTCCTCCGTTGGGGCGTGAGCGCATATAAGGCTAATGTTGACGAATTTGGCCTTGATGCGGGTCGTTACAATGCGTTCGCTAATGTCTTGGAAACATAAGACTTCTTGCCTAAGTCTGGCACTTATACCAAATCCGCATCCGAATAGTCGCTGTTTCTGTTCACTATAACACGGTCCGTAGTAGATGTCACAGTTTGTCATCCTCTTTTTGCCCGGCCCATCCCATCGTATTTCCTGGATGGCAGTAATGTCTGCTTTGTAGCAGTTTCGGGCTTCCGCTTGTTGTTCGCTTGCACCTCTCCTGTTTAATGTTCTCATAATCCAGGTTCAGATACGAACGTCGTTGTCCTTTTTCGTTTAGCCGTGTCGTCAACAATAAAATCAGTCCTTTCCGAGGCTTTTGGTTGCTTCGTAACCGTTAGATTTTTCCATGATTGAGTAGTTAACCCAAAGCACAACCCCCAACCTGGAGGTCCAGTTCCAATTTATTAGATACCCCTAGGACACGGGGCCATCAGTATCCACTACGGGATTGAGCGCTGCCGTTGGCCTTTCGGTTCATCCGCCACCAGCTCTGTTCAAGGGGCCTGACTAACCCTTGAAAATCCTAGACAACCTGTTGTCCGAATATGTCGAAGCAGCTTGTCTAGGTTCGCCTGGAACAGCAGGCCGGGTATTCATTCCGTTTATAGTGTTGCTGTTTTTATCAACACTCGCGCTTATCGTTTAGCAAGTCAAATCCGGTTGGATGAGACCAGTACCCGATGTATTCAGAGTTACAACACTGGGCATTGCTAAGTTAAAGCCAATCAGAGTCTACCCTCGTTCTACAACACCCAACCATCATCATAGTTTCACTTGATTTAAAAATTAGCCAACAAAACAAAATATTGGCTTTAAAGAATTGCTTAGTACCATTTTTAATGAAATTTATGAAAAACTAAATATGTAGAATTGTTGGAAATTGTAATAGTAGTATGATGGTTGGGTGTTGTAGAACGAGGGTAGACTCTGATTGGCCTTAACTTAGCAATGCCCTGTTGTTGTAACTCTGACTACACATCAAGTGCTTATTTTTTACCTCCAAGTGGTAACCATCGGGTACTGGTCTCATCCAACCGGATTTGACTTGCTTAACGATAAGCGCGAGTGTTGATAACACGACGAGACACAGCAACATTATAAACAGCCAGGTCAGAATGGCACGGAATGAATACCCAGCCTGCTGTCCCAGGCGAACCTAGACAAGCTGCTTCGACATATTTGGACAACAGGTTGTCTACGAATTTCAAGGGTTAGTCAGGCCCCTCGAACAGAAATGGTGGCGGATGAACCAATAGGCCAACGGCAGCGCCCAATCCTGTAGTGGATACTGATGGCCCCGTGTCCTAGGGGTATCTAATAAATTGGAACTGGCCCTCCAGGTTGGGGGTTGTGCTTTGGGTTAACTACTCGCTCATTCAAAAAACCATTGTTACGAAGCAACCAATAGCTTCGGAAATACGATGGGATGGGCCGGGTAAAAAGAGGATGAACAACTGTGACATCTACTATGGACCGTGTTATAGTGAGCAGAAACATCGGCTATTCGGATGCGGATTTGTTATAAGTGCCAGACTTAGGAAAGAAGCCTTATGTTTTCAAACATAAGCGAACGGATTGTAACAATCCGCATCAAGGCCGCATTCGCCAACATAAGCCTTATATGCGCTCATGCCCCAACCCAACGGAGGAAAAAGATGATATAGCTAAGGACTGCTTCTATGAACTCCTTAACAAAACCTATGAGCGACTACCGAAGTACGATGTTAAAATCTTGCTGGGAGATTTTAACGCAAAGGTAGGAAGAGAAGACATCTTTAGCAGTATTGTCGGAAAACACAGCCTACACGACAACACGTCTGGTAACGGACTTAGGCTAATTGACTTCGCTACGGAACGAAATGCCACTATAACCAGCACACGGTTTACTCACCTCGATATCCATAAGGGGACATGGCGGTCTCCAGATCAACGAACGGTCAACCAAATTGATCACATTGCGCTAGACAACAGGCACGCATGTAGTATTTGGGATGTCCGGACATTCCGAGGAGCTAAGGTCGACTCGGACCACTACCTTGTTGCAGCCAAGGTTAGAATGCTGATATCCACCACGCCACAACAATCCAGAAATACTGTAAAAAAAATTTAATGTCGAAAGACAGCAATTGCGAGAGACCGCCTGGACCTTCGCGCAACGCGTATCACTAAACCTCTCGATTGACACCATACCACCATCGTCGAATGTCGAAGAACAATGGCAACGATGCCAACAAACCACTAGATCAGCCGTAACTTATGCTAGGTTTCTCGCGCCCACCAGCAAGAAACCCCTGGTTTTATGAGGAATGCCGACAGATGCTCGCAGCCAAAAACGAGGCCTACAAGGGTAAGCTGCAGGTGAAGACGAGAGCTGCCGTTGAGCTCTATAGGCAGAGAATAAGGGAAGAATACCGGCTAAGGAAAAGAGCAAGAAAAACGCGCGATCGAGGATAAAGAGAGGTGCTACTCCACGAACGATGCTCGCAAGTTTTACCAAAGTGTAAAATGTCAAAGCCAAGGATACAAGGCTCGAATAGAATCCTGTCGAGATGAACGAGGAAATATCGTAGTTAAGACACAGATGCTGAGGATATAAAAGACCCACTTCTGCAGACTGTTAAACGGCGATGACGAACAACATTCCGCTGTCAGGCAGAACGAACCATTCAATATTGGCAACGACAGCGAGAACTGCCAACCACCCGACCTGAGTGAAGTGAGGATAGCAATATCTAAACTGAAGCTTAATAAGACTGCCGGAAATGATGGACTTCCCGCCGAGCTTTATAAAGCTGGCGGAGATGACTTGGTATGTAACATCCACCAACTCATAACCTGAATCTGGTCGGAGAAAGTATGCCTGAAGAATGGAACTTCAGCATTGTTTGTCTGATCCACAATAAAGGAGACACTCTTAACTGCGTCACCTCAAACAAAAGCCTATCTGCCGTAATATGTGAACGCCTGAAACCGTTTACCAATAACCTGATCGGCCCTTATCAGTATGGTTTTAGGCCAGGAACGTCCACAACCGATCAAATCTTCACACACTTCGGCAGATCCTGGAAAAAACCCCAAGAAGTCCAAATCGATACCCACCGCCTATTCATCGATTTCAAAGCCGCATACGACAGCATTTATAGAGACGAACTATACAGAGCCATGTCTAGTTTTGGTATACCTCCCAAACTCGTCCGTTTGTGTAGGATGACACATTCGATACCAAAAACGGATTTAGGCAAGCGATGCGCTGTCATGTGACTGCTTCAATCTGATTCTTGAGAGGATTGTGCAAAACTCACGAGCCAACACCAGAGTCACAATTTTCCAAAAATCTGTACAACTACTAGCATACGCCGACGATATTGACATAACTTGTAGGACCCAACGTGATGTCATAGCCACGTTTGCTAGTATAGAGAAGGAAGCGGCAAAACACGGAAGGACACACAACATCGACGAATTGGACAGAACGTCACAATTGACAGATATAACTTTGAGGTAGAACGGGACTTTATCCATCTCTGCTCAGCTATTAACTCTGAATACATCTCGTCAGAAATTAAACGAAGAACGTTTCTTCGGGCTAAGAAGGCGATTCAGTAGTAATTCCCTCACTCGAACTAAATACTAAGGAGATCTTATATGTCCCTGATCATCCCAGTCCTGCTCTACGGCGCTGAAACTTGGACCGTCTCAAAAGCGGATGAAGAAATCCTTGGTCGATTTGAGAGGAAATCTTCGGTTTCGTTTGCGTTGACGGGCAATGGAGACGAAGATTCAACCAAGAACTATACGAGCTGTACAGCGACATGCCCCTGGTCTAAAAACTACGCATTGGACGTTTAGGATGACTAGGATATGTAGAACGAATGGACACCAATACTCCGGCTCGCAGAGTCTTCGATTCCCAGCCAGACTTCGGACGCAGTAGAGGAAGACCTCGGAGGTAAGTAAGTAATAGTAGTATATAATTTAAATTTTATTTAATTTGGCAAAATTATTATTAGAAGCTTTTGTCATAGCCTTGTATACTAATTCTACATTATAATAAAAATGTTAAATCTTGTGTTTATATACATAAATTAGATTATGATTTTAAAATTATTTTTATATAATGTTCCGTTAATAATTGTCTTTTGTATTTAATATTTTTTAGTCGTTGTTTCGGTTGGCATAAGCCTCCCCCATTGTTGTCCCTAGATTCCTATTTTTTGCATCGTTGTAGCAGTTTCGATTGAATTTAAGCAGGTCATTGTTCCATCTTTTCTTTGATCGTCCTACTGGTCTATTATCATCCGGTATCCATTTTGTTGTTATTTTCGTCCATCTTTAGTCCTGCATTCGTGATATGTGTCCTGCCCAGCTCCAATTTAAGTGTTTTATTTTTGTGATTATGTCTGTTATATTTGTGCGTCTCCTTATTTCATCATTTCTGACTCGTTCTATTTGTCTAATATTTAGTAATTGTCTTTCAATTTTCGTCTGTCAAATTCGTATCATCTCGGTTATATTTGCTATCATTACTAATGTTTGTAGTCCATATGTCATAACAGGTATCGTCGAGTCGAATATATATCTTCTCGTTTCTGTTCTTATATTGCAATCCAATATTTGTTTAGTATTCCAGTATTGTTTCCAAGTATTCGTGAATTGTCTGTTGACCTATTTTGCCTCTTGATTTGAGAATGATTTTATTTGTCCAGAATATTAGTAGTCTTCAACATATGCAATGGCATTATTAGATAGTAGTTGCAGGTGGCCATGGCTCAGAGGAATGCGTAGTTGACTGCTAAGCCAAACGTTGCGGGTTCAAGCCCCAGCTTCGGCAGCATTTGTTTTCTACGAAAATCGCCAGCTTATCTGAGGCCACCTGTGCGATAATATGAGACAATATTAATCTATGTCTCCTCCTCTGTGCCACGTAGGTGTATGTTATATGTCTTTCCTTCTTTGTATCTATCTGTCTCTCTCTGTTGTATTAATGTCTTGATCTGTCCCAGCCGATGGCCTCAGTCGCCAGTGCTGTTACGTGTCTGTAGTTCGTTGCATTCATGTGCGAAGTACTGTGATGTCCAATGTCCTATTAGATAGTATTATGGGATATTTTATATCGAGTCGAATATATATCTTCTCGTGTCTGCTCTTATATTGCAATCCGGTATTTGTTAAGTACTCCAGTATTGTTTCCAGCTATGTGTGATTCGTTAACCTCTTTTCCCACTTTATTTGAGAATGATTTTATTTGTCTAGGATATAAGTATTCTTTAATATATTCAATGGCATTATCAGATAGTATTGTGGGATATTTTATATCATTTGTCATAGTTTTAGTCCATGCATTTATATTTATATGTTAATGAAAGTTGGTTAAGCATTGTCTGGATATCGTCACATTTATTTGATATAACAACGATATCGTCAGCGAATCTTAAATTGTTGAAGCGTTGTCCATTCAGTTTTACTCCATACTTTTGGTACAATTCATTTGCATAAATATATCTTCTAATACAGCTGCAAATAATGGAGGCGATATTGGATCTCATTATCTTACTCCTTTATTGATTTTGAATTCTCGTCCCGTTTTGTCAGTTTTAATTGGTGTTGGAATAAATATTTTTAAATGTTGTTATGAGGATGTGGTCATTATCCTGGTTATCCGTCCATTATCCGTCCGTCTGTAGGAACCGATTTTTGGGCCTTAAATTTTGAGGTAGGGTAATGAAATTTGGTATATTTGATCCTTTTACGTGCTGTTCGAACAAATGCGAAAATTTTTAACGTTATTTTTGGCCAATCAGTAAGGAATTTTCCTAAAGTGTCTGTACATTATATGTAGGCAACCTGAACATCTATAATTTGTTCATATAAATTTTTTTTGCCACGCCCACTTTTTGAGAAAGTTTTTAGTAAAAAACGTTTTTCGGTAAAATTTTAAACATTTTGAAAAAGTTTTGATGCAAAATTATTGGTTATGGTAATATTAAAATTTCTTTCATATATCATTTAAGCCCACGCCCACCATACAAGATTTTGATAAACTGGCTGAGCAATATGTTATGACAATGACACTTTCATCGCCATAAAGCTGATATTTTGGGAATATTTACTTTAAGGATGGGATGGGATAGGGTATTAAACGATCCGCACAGCGGATTGAAGCCTACTCATATGTTCGCACTTCTCCTCGTTGTTAAGATTCATTTTGTTTCTCAAGTTTTCCCTTTTCTTTATTAGATTTTTTGTGTTTTCTGAAATTTTGTCAATTTTTGTGGCTTTTGTTTTCATTAGAATTGTTAGCTGTTGTTTTATTAATAATTCAAGTTTGTTATAAATATTCTGAGTTTCGGTGTCTATATTTTGTACATGTATTTCGGATTGGATTTGTCTATTAAGTGAGTCGTTATATCTTGCTATGATAATAGCTGGAGTCAATTGTGGAATATACAGTTTTCTTTGGTTCCGCTCTAATATCTTGTGATTTTTTGTTATTTTCCTCTCAACATTCGGTGATCACTGTAAAATTTTAGTTGTGTTATTATGGATACATCACTTAAGGTTTTTCGTTTATTTGTCAGTTGAAAGTCTATTTCATTTCTTGTATTAACGTCTGGTCCATGTCCATTTCTTTGCGTCCTTTTTTTCAAAGAATGTATTTCCGACTGTTAAGTTAATTTCGTGTATCCATTCTGTTAGTTTTATACATCGTCGATTTCTTTGCCTATATCCAAATGGTCCTATAAGTTATCCGTCATCGTTTCGATGACCACCAATCAGGTACAGAATTTCGGTTTCGTTTCTTTGCATATCAGTCTTGACAATTCTTCCAATAATTCATAGAATATATTAATTTCTTCGTCTGATGCTCTATTTGTCGTTGCGATCATTAGTTTTGTTTTTTGGATGTCTTAATTCAAGTTGTTTAGCTTCGGATGACATCGTTCTTACGTTGAAAGAGCATATATTGAGGGTTGAGCGTTTTGTTTTAGTCTTGACAGTTCATATTTGGCAGTGGTGAAGTAGACACGTGGCAAATTTATTATGGAAAAATATTCGATAAACCAACGTGTTTTAATCGTTAAAACATTTCATTAAAATCAATCATCGATTACTGTGACGATGAGAAAGTTAAGTGAACATTTTTGGGAAAACAACGTGCCCACAAAACGCACTATTTGTCGTGTAGCGAATGATTTCGAAGAAAGGGCGTCTGTATGTGATAGGCCCAATATCAGCTGAAAACATTACTGCTGCTCAAGGAAGTGTTTAAAACAATCCATCAACCTCAATTCGATGCCGTGCTCAGAAGCTTGGTCTTCAGATAACAATTTTGGCCACAATTTTGCACAAGAATTTGCATTTGTTTCCATTTAAGATTCAGTTGACACAAGAGCTTCTTCCACGAGACTATTCAGCTGCCGTACATATGACAATAGGATGTTACAGCTAGTCCATGACAACCCCGATTTTCATGAAAAAATCATAATGAGTGGCGAGGCACATTTTCATTTAAATGGATTTGTAGTAACAGAAAAGTCGGTTCTGGGCCATGGAAAACCCTCAATTTATTCATCAGTTACCTTTGCATCCATTAAAAGTTACAGTCTGGTGTATTTGGTCAGGAGGAATCATTGGACCTTACTTCTTTGAAAATGAAAACGGTGTAACGGTAACTGTGAATGGGAAGCGACATCGCGATATTATTGAAAACTTTTAACACTACAACTGCATGATTTGGGCTTGATCAAAATGTGGCATCAACAAGATGGTGACACATCGCATACAGCCAGGTTAACAATGGAATTACTGCGAGACCTCTTTCCACAACAAGTTAATTTAATAAATGGTGATGTTGATTGGCCTCCACGGTCGCCAGATTTGACTGCTCCGGACCTCGCATTTGTGAGACTAACAGAGGCAGACATTTGCATAGTATTGTATTCCATACATAATTGCCGACATTAAATAAAACATTTATCAATATATGTTCCATTCTCTTTCATTTAATAAAAAATTATAAACAAACAAAGTAGTATACCTTCCCGGCGGACACCCTATATTTGACAAAATAGTTGTCGAGAAATTGACAATTTCCTTTATATGGCCTATATGCAAAAATCCATTATATGGAGTTTCTATAAAAAAAAACTGGGTATGCAGTTCTGTTGGAACTAATATGGTTATGGTATATAAAAAGGTTGATAAAACTCGTTTGAATCGTTTTGCATTAAATTAGGATAATGTACATTTTTTATGACAATTACTGTTAATATAATGGCTCAAAGTAAAATAAAATGACATAGAATTATGACCAAAAAAACCTGGATACGAAGTTTAAAGGAAATCGGTCAAAGCGGCTTAGGCTGGAGAGACCATTACGGACAGACGGACCGACGGAGAGAATTCGAACATCGTAATTATAGACTCAGTCAAAATCTAGAGATCAAAAATTAAAAAAAAACAATATTTTTCTCCTTGCTTAAAATGCAACAGATCCAACAATGAAGCCTACCTATTTATTTAAGTCGTTGTACGTTGATTCAATACAAGAGGAAGAACAAATCAATATGCAATATGGCAAATACACTACATAAGCCTTAATGTACAGTAAGATTGAAATACATTTTGAATAAAAATATCAAAACGTAATTCCGTCGCTATTTTTTACTACAATTGCATTTGTCGACTTCATTGCACATATACACCTATCTTTGTATAAATATTACCTGTTCCCAATGGCACAATAGCACAGGGTGGGCTAGAGCACTCTGAATCTTGGCCAACATTGTCCAAACATTGCAAAACCCAGCCAATAGTTCCATCGCCACCGCATACCAAAATTTTATAGTGTTTAATTTGACGAAATACATATAACCTAAATGACAAAAGTTTTTAAATTAAAAGAAAAGAATCAAAAACTATAAAACATTTAATACATACCCTGGTAAAGGTCCACCATTATCGAGATCGAATACTTGATAAGGGTTTAAAAGTTTTCTAAAGCTCGATATTAATTCTAGACCTTGGCATCCGCCAGACTTGACATTTACAAATACTAGTAGAGGTCTCACATCGGATGGCACCATACTTGGTTCAATATTTGGAAGTAACAACACGAGTAGCTTCTTATCTTCAATAATAGTCTCACGAAGATTATAGAAAGAACGTACCTTTACAAGCAAACAAATGTAAGTCAATTACTCTGTATACATATAATACGTTTTTCTTACAGCCTTTTGAGAGTCCTCGAATGTCAACACGACCGAACCATATTCGTAATATATCGGACCAATACTAATAAATTTATTCTCCTCAGTAACATATCTACTCAAAATCTGTTCGTAGTTTCTTTGTGATAGCCCAGGCGGTAAATTACCAACGAATAATGCTATATTGGGTCCATGTGGATCCTGTTTGTGTTGCATATAAAAGCGCATTAATTCCATTTGTCGTATTGAGTCCTTTCCCAATTGTTTCATGATATCCCATGGGCGTTCGTTCCATGAGAGTATTCTTTCAG
The DNA here is from genome assembly GCA_949824845.1 of Rhingia rostrata. Classification (NCBI taxonomy): domain Eukaryota; kingdom Metazoa; phylum Arthropoda; class Insecta; order Diptera; family Syrphidae; genus Rhingia; species Rhingia rostrata. The sequence continues at coordinate 81,445,308 of OX463756.1, read as the reverse complement.
TGACACCGCGATCCAGTAGCACTTCGGAACATCTAAACCAAACACAGCGTTTTAATGTTCCAATTGAAGCATTGTCATCAGGTAGACTCACCTATAGTCTTGAATTTGATTATCTTGCAAGCCGAACTTGTCCAGTGCATCTCTAATCAAATCCTTTATTGTAGTTAAATTATCAACAGGAACATTAACATATGGATCTTCGAGTGACGATTGCAACTTTCCAGGATAGACGCGTACAAAACCATTATCTTTATCATGAAACCTGAGATAAATAGCGGGACGTTTTCCTTCGAGATGTGTCAAATTTAGTATTGGAGATGGGTCGATTAGAGCAACGTCCTCATTTCCAGCAGTGGCATAAAGATCAGTTAAGTAAAATGCCTACAATTTTTAAAATGTATAAAAAATCCCAAATTGCCATAACAAAGAATAGAAAAATATCCTTACGCTTGGATCTCTTGTTATATGAAACGCTCTTAATGACGTTGTTAATAGTTGTTCTAATGTACATGTCCTAGCAACTGTAATGACACGGTATAGCTGCCGCCTCAAGGAACTATTTCCATCAAACACTTTAATCATTTCTTTACAAAAAAATCAAATATTATTTTATTATTTATTATTTTTTTAGTTAATTATTTTAAGTCATTTCTGTTTTTGTTTTGTTTACCCTGATCTCGTTCTTCCCTCTCTTTTTCTTTCTTTTCCTTATCCTTATCAGATTTATGCGTTTGCGAGTCCGCACGATAGTGTGATGGCCCAGTGCCACTACTACCGGTTGCACCACTGCAGCTGGGTACGGACTCTGTTTTGCCGTATGATTCATCGTCCTTTATTCTGGGTGCATCCCCACTACTAAACTCTTCAGATATACTTCGTGCTAAAATAGGACCAAATAGAAAATCTTTACTTTGGTTAAATCAAAAGTGTTGTTAAGAATTTTGTATTATTATTATTTCGATTAGTACTACCTACATCAGAGGGAGATTTCGCAATTAAAGTGATACATATTGCTATTTCTATTCAGCCTTGCTTCCAGATACATATTCTGTTATAATATGAGTTCATAAACCTGTCTGAATTAAGCCAGTCCGTTTTATTGACACAATAACTGTGCATGGATCCGACGAAAATAGTGAGTGGTTCTAAGATACCTTGCCGCGGCAAAAATGTGAACTTAAATGTGTCCATAATCGATATTTGGTCATATAAAACTAGTACTACCATATATAGGTATAAGAAGAAGTTAACATAATCGAATTAGGGCGTTTTTTTATAATTATTTTTTTTATTTACTATTGCTTACGAGAATAGAAAAAGAAACGGCTAGTAGGGTTGAGTGAAAACAACAGTTCTGCTATATGTGGCTGCAGGATGTATCACATTAAAATCGAATGAAGTAATCTATATTATATATATAATAGAGTAGTAAGGTCGCTTGAAAGGTCAACTTATTTTGCAATTTCTTTTTTCCGTATTAATGGATTTCTGGTTACTTTATATATATTTAGAATAATTATTTTTCACGAAAAAAATTATAACTAAATTTATAAAGCTATAATATCTGTCGTTACAGGTTGAAAAAAATTAGCTGTTTCACTCTTATCTGAGTACTCAGGCGAAAATGTTTTCTTTGTTAAGGCATTTCTCCACAAAAGATATCTAACTAAAATGATTAAACAAGGGCTGTGTTCCGGATTTATGATTACAACTGAAAAATAAAGTAATGTGTGCGTTCCGCATTTCAGTTTTACCAAGTTAACTTTACCGGTGCAATGCTCTCATTGATCAATCGACCATTTTAGTTACGTGACATTTAAGGGAAATGACTGACGAGAGGAGTTGACAATTTACAAATGGGACTTCGACCTGTCATGAAGATGTTTTTGATTTCAGTAAAATTACGCCTCAATATAGGTTTATTTATGTTATTAATTACTTTTCTGATAAAGAATAATTATTCTGAATAAAAAAAAGTAAATAAAAATCTTTATTTATATGGAAAAATTAATTTACCAAATAAAAGTTGGAATGGTTTGACATTTCAACTTAGTAAGATTTTGCGTTCCACGTAACCTAACCTCAATTTTCAGTTGTGCACTGAAATGCGGAACACGGCCAATATGATGTGGAACTCAAAAATGGTGAGGTAAATGTAAACTATTTCAACCCTTATTTTGAGATTTATTTTTTCCATAGATTTATAAATTTTTATTAACTTGCATCTTTTCAGAATAATTATTCTTTATAAAAAAAGTAAAAAATAATAATAAGAAATAGCAAATGAATATCGGGTAATTTTATTGAAACCAATAACACTTTTATGAAAGGTCGAGCAAAATCAGTTGTTTCACTCATACCTAAGTGCTCATCCGAAATGTTAATGTGTTAATTTGTTTCGTCAGTCAGTCCCCATCAATGTCATGTGACTAAAATTGTCGATTAACTAATAATAACAGAGCTTCATCAAGATTAACGTACTAAAACTGAAACTAGGCAAACGGCCGATCTGACTTCTGGAACGATACCGATGTCTTGAAGTGTGAATCTGTAGAGATATGTTAGCCTTTAAGATTTTCTCAATTAAAAACAAAGAAGCTAGAAATCAACAACATCAGTATTCACTATTACTTTCCTGCGTTTTGAATCAGCGAATGATTATTTGTAAACTTTGTCATAAATTAATGTTTTTCCATTAGAAATAATAAAAAAAGGCTCGTTAGTACCCAGTGCCTGTAGAGGTACACGCCATTCATGTGTGCGTGTGTACTTCTAGCACGATGGCGGGACCTCCTTGTTTTTTGCGCCGAGCGCCGAATTTAAGATAAGCTTTTCTTGACAATTGGTACTACTCCGGTGATTTGTCAGATCATCGCGAGAGGGGGACCAGTGAAAAGTCATTTAGGTGTTGCTACGTCTGGGAACCGAAATCGGACCTTCCAACGCGCCACTGAGCTCGTCAGAAATAATAAAGCGTGTGTGGTAAAAAAACAATACAATTGACCACACTGGAAGGCTTTGCAACTAAGATTATAAGAACTCTTAGTACTCAATTCAATGGAAATCTGTAAAGGCATCCGATCTCCCGAAAGTGGTCAAAAGAGAAATATTGGCTAAAACTAAGTTATTAATTTTAATCAACTAGACAGTATATTTCACCAGAACTTGATGGTTGTTAATTGGCCTATATTCAATTATACGGATGAAAAAAGAAATGGGTACGCAGTTTTGTTTTCCCTAAATGTTAGCTTTAAAAATCGCGTTAGGTTCATTCAAATTCGTTACGGGCATTTTTGAAAAAAAAATTTCAAATTTTCGTTAATGACAATTTTAAAAATACCTCTGGGTATAAATCAAAAAAACTCGTACATTATAGCTGAAGTAAATTTGCATAGATGTAAAGCCTCCAGATATATGCAAAGACACAGACGGCCTTATTCATTTTTTCGGACTCCTATTAATATTAGGTTTTACTAAAACCTAGAATTCAATTTTCTTTACAAAACCAATCCTCGCTCTTGTAAGAGAAATTTAAATAATTATAATTCCCTTAGTATAACATGTTATATAAAAATGATTGCTGAAAGGCATTTATGAATCGATTTCGGGAAAACATTTTCTACCTTTACCTTAGTAGCATAAATATTCATTACATATTGTAAATTATTAAGTTAATCATCCAATCATAAGCATGTAATACATATTTATTTTGTGGTTGGTTGATTCACAACATATTTGTTAGATTCTAATATAAATATAATATAAAACAACATAAAGCCAAAGACTTACATTAAATATTATATCAGCATGCAAAATATCATTCGTGCCAGCAAAAAAGTGCTATTATCGAACGACTTTTTTTGTTGTTTTAAATAAAATAAAAAGAAAGACAAATAAAAAAAGAAAAAAAATTTATAAAATAATAGCAAAACAATGCGTATAGAAAAAAAAGAGTATTAAAAAAACAATAATATGGTTGAATTAAAGGAAAGGTAGTAGTTTTATAGTGTAAACACAAAATGGATATTTGAACATATATACAAAAATAAAGAATCTATTTTAAATTAAAAAGCATATTCATAATATAATAAAATAAAAAAAGTAAGCAAAAGTCTGTAAAAACAATAAGAAAATATTGTGTTACCTATTCACCTTATTTAAACCTCATTGGTAGTTTGTTCAAATGATCTGTGCATATTCTTTGTTAGCAATCGTTCAATCTTTAATACAACCTAAGCGATTTTCTCTAATAGCTGAAGGTGACTTGAAAATTGTTCGAACATAATTAGAAAACTAAAAACCTCTGTGCGAATAATAAAGTAATCTCTTCCATCCCATTTTGGATATGATAATTTTTAGACTACATTATTTACAATAAAGTATATGATTTAAATAAGTTTTTGCTGAGCTAAAAGGTGGGAATTTGATGAAGCACATAATTATATACAAGCGTAGTCGTTCGTCTTCTAATTGAGCATACTTTGAATAAGAAACATAATCACATGGACGAACTTGCAACTGCATTCATATAATATGTAATAAATTAATTAATATCAAGATGATGATATAAAGTACTATTTGTTAACACTTGTAGAAGTTGATATATTCAGCATCCCTTGAAATACAGTGTAATAAAACAAAATCGTTAAATAATCTCTACGAAACCATTCTAGGAGCACGATCCGTTTAGGTTTTCTATGAAAAACTAAGAAGAATGCTGGAATGGCCCACATATTTTTAATTTTTAACTGAATAGATATATTGAGTTTATATTGCGTTTTCATTTAACAACGTTATCTGAAGTACTCTATAGCGGTTTCCGTGGAAAAACCAAAAATTATCTACAGTGTTTTTAAATTGTCAAAAGTTTTTTACCTTCAATGAAATTAAATCCAGAAGTGAAATTCCGATCTTTGCTGTACGTTTGATATTGTTACAACTGTTGTTGTCGAAATTGGCTTATAACTTAGGAAAACTGCTCTAATAAGTGGTAAGGATAACCTATTTTTTGTCAATTGTAAACGTCAGCAGCATTTTACACGATGCCTAAGTATGAAATGCTGCCCAATATTAGATAAAACCACATAAACAGATAAATCAAGTCGAAAAAGCATTATGTGAAAGTTGTCGTAAAGTACAAAAAGTCGGTATACTGTACACATATATATTTTTTTTGTGAGACGCACCTATAACTCAAAAAAAGTGTGAAAAATATGATAACTGTTATTATTATAACTTTAAAATTCAATATTTGGTGCTATATGCGAGAGAAGCTTGCATAGAAGAAGTAAAAAGTTTACAAAAATCATATTTCACTAAGTCATAAGAAGATAAAGGATGAAAATAACAACTCTTAAAGTAATTAGGCAGTCAAACCGACAAATCTTTTAGGAAATAAAATAAATGACTATGTGCGTAAATACAAATGGGTTTCTTATAGAATTGAAGATTTGGAATGTGTGCGAATTTGAATGCAAAGGGAAATAAACCCCAGAAGTAAAAGGCATTAACAGCTGCAGACTTATTTCCTTTTTTTGGGAATCAAACCCCATGGGGCTTATTTTCGCGGAGGTTATTACACCGCAATGTATTTTTATTCCAAATCTGTTTGACTGTTCATAACTATTAATGATTCATACTACTGTGATGGTTGGATATCACACTTAGGCCTTCATTACAATAACATGGGAAATATTGCTAGATTTGCGTATTATTTTCACTTAGGACAGTTGTCTATATTATATTATATTAAGTTATAGCATATAAATATTCCTTTGAAAATAGGCTTAGCACAGTTCTATTCAGCAGTTATTTATTTACACTGCCTAATATTTAATGAAGTGTTAATGCAAAAAAAATATATGCATCAAAAAATTACATACGTATCTTTAAAAATTGGTTTTACAAAATAATACAAACTGGTTTAAAAAGACAATTATTTTTACACAAAATCAAGGTATGGAAAAACAAAAAAATATAAAACAAAATCGCAAATCTTTTAAATATTTTAAGTCGTCATCACCTCTCCGTGGCTTGTAACGTGGTTTCCGCAATCCGAAAGAAATTCGCCGCATTCTTTTAATTAGTCGACCAAACAAGTGATCATTCTCCATTCGTCGTCGATTTCGATTATCCAAATGGTTATCATTTATCGCATAAAAATTGTCGTCATACGGCTGATAGTTGCCGTCCTCGTCCTGTATTGTTATCTCAATATTTTGCGATACTGTGTCCAAACTGAAGTCACTTTTACAATTGTTGTTGCTGCTTGTGTTATTCTGGCGCTTTCGTTTTGTGAAAAATCTCGAGTACCTTTTACTTGCCGGTACCTTTACACCGCCAGGCTCTTGAAACGATTTACTCCGACCCACCGACGAGGATTCACTAGAATTTGGGGAGTAACCCGATGCAGTTTGGGGTATTCTCAACGCGGATGATATACTTGACGTTGTTTTCGACAGATAATTACCCATTCCGCTGTCATTTAATTTTATATTTGGAGCATCTTTCCAGTTATCAGTGCGGTTGCGATTGTCAATCGATGGGTTACTACTACTATTATAGCTTATGTTACTGCTAACTAAGTTCGTACTGGATTCTATATCCGTCGCAGTTAAATCACCTCCAGTATCTGAAGTTTCATAGAAACTCTCATTAAACACTGGATCTAGATCGTCAGCGGACGCGGCTGCAGCTAAGATCGCAGATGCCAAAACTGTTGCATCACCGCTCTCGCCATTGTGGTACTCTTCATCGATGTCATCGATATCCTCCTCAGTCGTATTTGAGTTACGATTAAGTTTCGACCAACTTTTTCGATTTATCACATTGATTTTGCGAAATATATTTGTGTAGCTTCGCGCGGCTCCCTTTGGTAGGTCGGGACTATCACAGGCATCACCTTCGGATGTCTTTCGTCGTGATCTTTTACGATTATGTGACTTTTTCTTAACATCCGACTGCAATATTGGCGATGACGACAGAAGATGGATACTTGTGTAAGTATGTCGTTTACGTGACTGTACCTCGTGTCTTATCGAAAAATCACCATCGGTGGTTGCTTCACACAAACCTATTGTTCTTAATTCCGCTAAATAAAAGAATGTGGTTTTTTGGTTGTTTGTAAATAAAATGTAACGTAAAAGAAACAAAAAAAACATAAATACAAATAAAAAAATAATAAATGGAACACATATTAATAAATTTAAAAAATAAACAAAAGTTAAATAGAATAAGTGTGTGATTTAGTTGCGTTTTTTTTTATAATTTGTAAGGAGGTTTGTTTTGAAGCTTGGTAAGCAATAGTTTGTTTCTATGGTGTGCTTAAATTATAAAATAAAAGTATAATTTTACGTGAACGAAATGTGGAAGGTATCAAGTGATCATTACTCATACACTCTACTGCAAAATAAATAAATAAGATTCTGTGGTCTAACTTTTTGATTTCTAATTTTAATAATAAAAAAAAATTGAAAACTAGATTTAAATAATTACTGTGGAATGGTGGGCTTCAAATTTCAAAATTGTTTTCTTTTTAATCTAACATAACATAAATTGGTTTCATTCTTAATTGATAATGACTGATGAAGAGATGCCAATTCGGTAAAATGAAAACGAACAATTAACTAAATAATTATTTAGTTAATATAGTAAAAGTGGGTCCCCTACTGGGCGCGTCCTTGGGTGTTGAAACTTAAAACTTGACGTAAGAATAATTGTTTATTGAAAGGCGTTGTAGTCAGGCTCTTTTATTAATGAACATGTTTTATTAAACAGTGTGTTCAATAGGCAATTAGTTTTGCTAGATGAACAAGTTTTAAAAAATAGTGTATTCAATAAGCAATTTCATTTTATTAGAACATGAAGTTGGAAAGTTTCTTGCTGCTGATTACTACTTGGTAAGTAGTGGCTTAGTAGCTTATGAGATTCCCATTTTAATACAAATATAAAGGCGTGAGATCAAAAGGTATTCTAAAGCGGATGAGGTAACTTTAGAATACAAGAGGTGCAGATAGACCTCGGTCCTGAGCAAGTATGGAGTTCATGCCAAACACACGATTTTTAAAAATGCACTGACGTTGTTCCAACTATATTTGAGTTATAACCAACACTTTTCTTTGGTTCTGATATCGTGGGTAGGCCCACCGTGGATTAAGAGCTGTAATGTCTAGGTGTTCATGTTAAGCATACTTTACATTACCTTAACGTTATCTGTACCTTTCAGGGCATCTTTTCAATTATGTATATGAATTTTAAGGATATTTGGTGAATAAGATTACGGATTGAGAAAAGAATTACATTATTACCTTGAATCAACTTGTAATACGGTTTTCCTCTACTTCGAATAAGCAAATAAGTAGAGGAAACAAATTATGAGGCTAAATTCGCTGGGTCAATAAAGAGTCCTAGAAAATAATAGTGTTTAAACTTTTCACGTACATAACAATAGAGCTCAATCAAGTCTCAGGCAGTGATCTTATGGGTCGAGATATTTTGAATAGCTTGATTTTTTTGCTAATAAAAATGGCTTTAATGTCTTCCTGTTTTGCAGTAGAGTATATGCACATATAAAATAAAAACACAACACATACAGCCAAAATAAAATCTCAAAATAACTAAATGGGAAAAATTTAGTCCCATTAATTTAAAACCAAACAAGTTATTGCAATTTGGAAGAAATATTTTTTGTTTATTTTTAAACACAAATTTTGTATACACACATAAATAATAATAAATAAAATGAACTGAAACTTTAATGGTTTAGGGAAATGAATTCAAGTATCACGACATTTATGTAAATGAAATTAAACAACATTTTGCGTTTGTAAAGAAAATAATTTTATGAAACAATAAAATTAAAAATATTTTCATTATTTACAAACCCGTGCTTTTATAGTTTCAATGTAAATGCGAACAGCCAACAATATTTTTTTTCTATTTTCCCAAATTTCAATAAACAACTATGTATTATTGTTTTCATTTAAAATCAAATTTGCAAATGCATTAACTACCTTTTTTTGTAAAATAAAAACTAAAATTAATTTTTACCAATGTGTTTTCAATACTTACGACACGAATAATCTCGCACTAATGTATTTTTGGATTTAACTTGCACTCCAATTATCGCTTCGATTGGTACTTCTGTTCTTGGAATTGAAACAGAATGTGGTGGCAAATAGATGGGTTGCAAGATTCCAAAATTACATTCGCTTGCAAGGTACATGCGACATCCCCCATGTGTTGTCATTCCGCACCATTCGCAACGGTAGCCTGTAATTTTAACACAAATATTAAAAATAATTATGAATACTATTTAAGTTCTTACTATTATATTATTAAATGAGAGTTGGATCATTCATACTTGCTTCTTACGTGATTGGCTCTCTAATTTTTAAAAAGCTAATATGTAACTTATTGATATACAAATATGTGTTTATAAATACAATTCAATTCAAGTTTTTAATTAGCCGATAAAATGTTTTTGGTGTTAATCCAGTTTGTGATCATATGTGAACTTGTAGCATTCAATTTACGAAACACCAAGACATAATTGGTTCCCAATATACCTTCATACTCTAGGAATTTCAGAACTATGAGCGCCACAACCGCTACATTCAAAAGTGCCTCCTTCAAAATGATGCACGTGATATAGTGATATCTCAAGGTATGTCAAGGCGATAGAAGTACCAAACCAGAAATCGATATACACACAGCCTTAAAAACGTTGTTTTAGTCAAACAGGAAGGAATTTTGAAAAATATTCTGAAAAATGATATTGAGACAATCAATATCTATATTTCATCTATACAAAGTTGTTTGCCACGTCCACTTTTTGGATGCGTTTTCTGAAAAAAAAAGTTTTTGGAACAATTTTACAAAACGAAAATCTTTCGATGAAAATAATTCGAGCATAATAATATGAACATTTGTACTAAAGATCATATTATCATCACCATCATATCATTTTATATCATTATATCACATTACACATCACATTTTTTTTAATTTGTTTCAGTTATTTATTTTACCGTAGTTTTTTTTTTGTGGAACCATAACAGATTTAGATAAAATGTCGGACCACTATGCGGTGACAATGCATTTTCTTTAATTCGTCCCCATCCATTTTTATGGACGCCCACTTATGTGAACGGCTGAAACCGATTACTAACAACCTGATCGGCGCTCATCAGTGTGATTTTAGGCCTGGGAAGTCCAAAATATTCACACTTAGGCAGATCCAGAAAAAGTGTCCACGAAGTTCAAATGAACCCACCACTTATTCATCGATTTTCGAATTCGACAGCATTTATAGAGACCAACTATATAGAGTCATGGCTAGTTTTGGTATGCAGATGAATATCTCCTTGGTCGTTATGAAAAAAAAGTTCTTCGAAAAATGTTCGGCCCCGTTGGCGTTGACGGGCTATGGAGAGGAAGAATCAACTAAGACCTATACGATCTATGTAGCGACACACCAGAAATCAAACAACTCCGCATTGGACGTTTAAGATGGCTAGGACATAAAGAGCGAATGGAGTAAATACTCTGGCTTGCAGAATCTTCGATTACCAGCCAGATGCCGGACGCAGTAGAGGAAGACCTCGCCTTAAAAGCCGCGCACAAGTAGAAACCGACTTCAACCAACTTCAAGTGCACAATTGGAGGTAGGTAGCTAATGACCGGGCTATGTTAAGACCCAATGTAGCGCCATTTAAGTAAATAAGTTTATATACCTTAAAAAATTTGGATAGACTCAGTAACGCTCGATGAGTCAATCTAGCCATATGTGTCATCTGTCCGTCTGTCAGTTTGTGTGTTATAGATTTAAGGGCCTTAAGTGTTGAGCTAGAATGATGAAATTTGGTATATGGACTCCGGTATATGTACCAAAGCAGAACATGTGTAAACAATTTAAAATCCGCCTACTGCTTTGCCCAATTCTTAAATAGCTAATCGTATTTTTTGATCACACCATATTTAATCAAGATATTTAGACTATAACTATTTAGACTATTTAATGTTTTTCATCCATGTATTCGAAAATTATGTAATATAGGTATTTCGTCGATATATCAGTTTAACATATGGCAATTTTTTGTGTTTTTCTGTGTTGTGACAGTGTCTATTTCATAAAAGAACCATAAATTACAAGGTTTTTTTGAAAAGTTTTGCACTCGCATTTCATGGAATAACACAGAGTTTGTGCACGAAATTCCATCCAATAATTTCGATAGATATACATCTAAGCCGTTGCGACGCGTTAGTTAAAGTGTAGGCGTTATCTTTATAAAACTTTGTTTTTTCTTTGATATTTTTTGCTACAAATACGATTCAATGAAAGAATCTTCAATGGTATTTTCAGTGGTATGCATTGAAAGATTCGTTAGCCTAGTTCGCCCTTTTGTTGTTCTTGAATATATTTTTTTTTGTTAGAAATATCACCCTGAGAAGAGAGTATTGACGACACTTTAACAAGATTAAGGTCCCACTTATAGCTTTTATTGAAAACCCTCATTGGAAATTTTCTGTGAAAACTAAATTTAAAATTTTTTATATTTTTGGATAATCATGTTTGAAAATTCATACGCTATGTTTTGACACCAACTCGCCAATGATTGAATTTATAAATAAAAAAGCCGCAAATAAAAGAAAATTGTCAATGAGGGTTTTCAATTATGGCTATAAATGTGCCCTAATGCCGAAAATACGCAATAATTGCCCTTGAGATTTGTTAATTGTCATTGCCAATGCAAGCCGTACCGGAAATTACAAGCGTTTGAAGTGTAATGGCAAGTCAGTCCGAACCATTGGGATTTGTGGTTTGAGATTGTGGTAATCCAGGTAGTTGCAGCTAGTTTTTCGGAAAAATTTCATTTGGGTTCTTAAAATTTAGTTCTTCGACATTTTTTTTTTTTGCAGGTAATATAAACAGCATACATGTTTGGAGGCACCTTTCGGATGATTTCGGATTTAGACTCGGTAAGCTGACAAAAAGACGAAAAATTGAATACTGCCGATGTAGATCTCAAAAGAGATTTTGCCGTTGCTAATGTCCAATAAATGCTTTGAAAATACTTCCCCAGATTGGTCATTCTGCAAATCGACACGCATGTTCGAAGTCGGATTGAGTTTTCTGAAGTGTTTCCACAAAATGGATGACTTAAAACATGCATTGAGTTAATTGGCTGGTGTTGACCGTGAAATTACTGGCAATGTTTCCCGAAAATCACCTGCCAACAGAATCATCGCACTACCGTCCGTCTATGATGGTTTAGTAAATCTTGCATTGTTTTGTCTAACGACTTTTTATGCGCAATTGTACACTTATCTTAAACGATCAGTTTGCTTTTCTGCAAAACTTTGGCCATAGCCCTGTTCTTTCAAATTTTGCACATTGGATTTTCATTGATTTGTATTCATTGGCAACTTGAGTGCTGAATGAAAAGTTCGACCGCCTTCCAACAATGTAGATGCAATTCCTGATGAAGCAAGTGCAAATGCAATATCCAGTTCCCTCGCCCACAACTTTTATGAGAGTGCCGTCCTCATACTTTTTTTTCGATTCAACAGTGGAACGTTCGCGTTCGAACTGATTCCCTCAAACTATTACAATCATATTGTTTTTCGCGTCGTAATTCATGATTAAATGCGTCGTGCATCGAACAATTGGGAGCTCAGACAATACCCTGTCCGACATCAATCGATTAATATCCAGCCCCGTTGTGAATTTCCTCGCTTAGTAGTCAATTTTTATGTTATGCTGTAATGCATCTGATGCAAAATATCTTCACACATGGTGTCTTTGTATTTGCACCACGAATCAGTCGGTTTGCATGGAGAGCATGTTGAGATAGTTATTGAAAACAATGTACGTATTTGATGAGCATTTGAAGATTCAAAATGATTGTCACTCTCTTAGACTCTCAACGTTGGCACTCTTTTCTATACGTGATACATAATTCACCATTTATTGTTTGCAATCTTGGAACGATGTTGGTCCAGGAACGTTGACTAATAGAAGCACATTTAATTAAATTAAACAAATTTGTCAAGGAGTTCATCGATTTTAGACATATAAAATCATATCCCCTAAAAAAAAGATATAAGATAAATAAAAAAAATGGGCGTAAAAGCAGGCGTGGTCAATTTCGCTTTCCGTAAAAACTCAAATGTGGTTATGACGAAAATTTGAAAATAAAATTAGAAAATCTGTTAAACCGTTCTCGATGTGAGGTAAAAAAAAAGTGGGCGTAAAGTGGGTGTGGTCAATTTTTCTTTCCGTAAAAACTCACAATGGATTTTTTCATCGTAAAAGGTTTGCCGTCCAATCGAATCTAATCTGCAGAATGCTTTGATCTTTGCTGTAATTATTCTCCGGTCATTCTAACAACGAGCGAGTCAATCATTGGAAATGAAAACCCACCCAGACTAACTTTGCCACACATCTCAAAAACGATATTGAAAATAATATTCGACTGAGTGTATCGCTTAGATCCACATTAGAACTCGAAGTCGCGGTTGACTCCTTATACTCCTCAACAACGAAAAATAGAGAGCTATAGTAATATCAAGTACCCATTAGAAATAAAATATTTCGTTAGACAAAAAAAAGGTTAGTAAAGGATGGCACCAAACTCGTGCCCGGAAGATAAAACACATCTCAATCGGTTGAGTAACATGCTATCAAATTCGATTTAAAACTTTAAAAACCATGCAGTAGTATTCGCTCTGGAAATAAATTAGAGTCGTAGAACGACCAAAAAACGTTGTGCCACCAATTGAATAAATCAAGGCGATTGGGCAAAAACCGATAAGAAAAAAGCAGACGTTTTTGCCACACATCTCGAGAGAACATTTAAGCCATTTGAAGGCATAGTACAACATGAAAATATTAATGTATTCGAGATTACAACCGATTGCAATATATTAAGATATGAAAGTATTATCGAGCTTAAACGGGAAATACAGAAATTGAAGCCTAAAAAAGCTCCGGGTTATGACCTAATTACAGGAAAACTTCTTAAAATGTTGCCTCGAAGCGCATTAACTAAAGTCCTCAACATTGCAAATGCAGCAATTAGATTAGAATACATACCAAGACAGTGGAAAGTCGCAGAAGTGATTAGGGTTCCCAAACCAGGAAAATCACCGAATGAAACAAAAACTTATAGACCTATTTCACTTCTTCCAATATTTTTAAAATTTTTGAAAGGATATTACTCGGTCGCTTACACTACATTATTGATCAGAAAGGCCTTTTACTTGACCATCAATTTAGGTTTAGAAGTAAACATTCGACTGTGGACCAAGTTCATCGAATTACTAATGTAATTGAGAATGCTTTCATAGAAAAGAAAATTTTCTCAGCCGTATTTCTTTACGTGTCGCAAGCTTTTGACAAAGTTTGGCATGGAGCCCTTAAATGCAAGCTAAGACAAGTTCTGCCTGAAAAATTATATAAAATCCTCGTGCGTATCTGGAGCATAGACTCTTCCGTGCGAATCTTGGAAACGAGTATTCCCTAAAGAAGCCCTATGGTACCCTTGGACCACTCTTGTACCTAGTATTTACACGTGATATCCCACAAACAAACGATACAATAGTTGCCGCATTTACTGACGATACAGCTATACTAGCACTTGGCACAACAATAGAGGAAACAAATATGAACTTACTTAACGAGAACAAATCGATTCATGTAGATTTTTCGTATAAAAGGACAAACAACTTGCCTGAATTTCTCAATACGGCTCGAGTCCCTTTTGCAAATGAAGCGAAATATCTCGGAATGACACATGATGCAAAATTAAAATGGAAGTCGTATGTAAAAAAGAAATGCGAAAAAATTAAAAATAAATGCAGAGAACTGTGCTGGTTACTTTGAAAATATTCGAAGCTTAAACTTGATAACAAGTTGCTATTATACAAACAAGTGCTTAAGCCTGTCTGGACATATGGTACACAACTATGGGGTTGTACCAGTGAAACGAATCTACACATTCTACAAAGTTTTGAAAACAAAATGTTAAGATTATGCGTCAATGCGCCGTGGTATAACAGGAATGAAGATATACGCAGAGATCTGGGTATTAACGCGGTTAAAGATGAAACGACAAATTTTGCACACAAACATAGAAAACGTTTGTTGGGACACGTAAACACAATCCAAATTCTTGACTAAGCAAATTTATTGCGGCGTCTTCAAAGCACTTAGCCCGATAATAACAAACCACGCTATAAATTGCGGGAAAAGCAGGAACTCTCAAAGGATAGTTACCTGCCAAACATTCATTACTCGTGATAAAAAAATAGCTAGATAAGTCGCATACTTAGTTGCAATAAAAATACGAAAAGGGTCGTGGTTTTAGTGGGTTAAAGTCTCACACTGCTTTGGGCACGTGCTTATCATTCCACCAGACCACGAAAAAGAACAGAAACAGTATTTATTTATATGTTTATATATTTATTAATTCAGTAATTAATTAATTAATTAATTAATTAATTAATTAATTATTTATTTATTTATTTATTTATTTATATATTTACTTAATTATTTATTTATTTATTTATTTATTTATTTGTTTATTTGTTTATTTATTTATTTATTTATTTATGTAATTATTTATTTATGTAATTATTTATTTATTTATTTATTTATTTATTTATTTATTTATTTATTTATTTATTTATTTATTTATTTATTTATTTATTTATTTATTTATTTATTTATTTATTTATTTATTTATTTATTTATTTATTTATTTATTTATTTATTTATTTATTTATTTATTTATTTATTTATTTATTTATTTATTTATTTATTTATTTATTTATTTATTTATTTATTTATTTATTTATTTATTTATTTATTTATTTATTTATTTATTTATTTATTTATTTATTTATTTATTTATTTATTTATTTATTTATTTATTTATTTATTTATTTATTTATTTATTTATTTATTTATTTATTTATTTATTTATTTATTTATTTATTTATTTATTTATTTATTTATTTATTTATTTATTTATTTATTTATTTATTTATTTATTTATTTATTTATTTATTTATTTATTTATTTATTTATTTATTTATTTATTTATTTATTTATTTATTTATTTATTTATTTATTTATTTATTTATTTATTTATTTATTTATTTATTTATTTATTTATTTATTTATTTATTTATTTATTTATTTATTTATTTATTTATTTATTTATTTATTTATTTATTTATTTATTTATTTATTTATTTATTTATTTATTTATTTATTTATTTATTTATTTATTTATTTATTTATTTATTTATTTATTTATTTATTTATTTATTTATTTATTTATTTATTTATTTATTTATTTATTTATTTATTTATTTATTTATTTATTTATTTATTTATTTATTTATTTATTTATTTATTTATTTATTTATTTATTTATTTATTTATTTATTTATTTATTTATTTATTTATTTATTTATTTATTTATTTATTTATTTATTTATTTATTTATTTATTTATTTATTTATTTATTTATTTATTTATTTATTTATTTATTTATTTATTTATTTATTTATTTATTTATTTATTTATTTATTTATTTATTTATTTATTTATTTATTTATTTATTTATTTATTTATTTATTTATTTATTTATTTATTTATTTATTTATTTATTTATTTATTTATTTATTTATTTATTTATTTATTTATTTATTTATTTATTTATTTATTTATTTATTTATTTATTTATTTATTTATTTATTTATTTATTTATTTATTTATTTATTTATTTATTTATTTATTTATTTATTTATTTATTTATTTATTTATTTATTTATTTATTTATTTATTTATTTATTTATTTATTTATTTATTTATTTATTTATTTATTTATTTATTTATTTATTTATTTATTTATTTATTTATTTATTTATTTATTTATTTATTTATTTATTTATTTATTTATTTATTTATTTATTTATTTATTTATTTATTTATTTATTTATTTATTTATTTATTTATTTATTTATTTATTTATTTATTTATTTATTTATTTATTTATTTATTTATTTATTTATTTATTTATTTATTTATTTATTTATTTATTTATTTATTTATTTATTTATTTATTTATTTATTTATTTATTTATTTATTTATTTATTTATTTATTTATTTATTTATTTATTTATTTATTTATTTATTTATTTATTTATTTATTTATTTATTTATTTATTTATTTATTTATTTATTTATTTATTTATTTATTTATTTATTTATTTATTTATTTATTTATTTATTTATTTATTTATTTATTTATTTATTTATTTATTTATTTATTTATTTATTTATTTATTTATTTATTTATTTATTTATTTATTTATTTATTTATTTATTTATTTATTTATTTATTTATTTATTTATTTATTTATTTATTTATTTATTTATTTATTTATTTATTTATTTATTTATTTATTTATTTATTTATTTATTTATTTATTTATTTATTTATTTATTTATTTATTTATTTATTTATTTATTTATTTATTTATTTATTTATTTATTTATTTATTTATTTATTTATTTATTTATTTATTTATTTATTTATTTATTTATTTATTTATTTATTTATTTATTTATTTATTTATTTATTTATTTATTTATTTATTTATTTATTTATTTATTTATTTATTTATTTATTTATTTATTTATTTATTTATTTATTTATTTATTTATTTATTTATTTATTTATTTATTTATTTATTTATTTATTTATTTATTTATTTATTTATTTATTTATTTATTTATTTATTTATTTATTTATTTATTTATTTATTTATTTATTTATTTATTTATTTATTTATTTATTTATTTATTTATTTATTTATTTATTTATTTATTTATTTATTTATTTATTTATTTATTTATTTATTTATTTATTTATTTATTTATTTATTTATTTATTTATTTATTTATTTATTTATTTATTTATTTATTTATTTATTTATTTATTTATTTATTTATTTATTTATTTATTTATTTATTTATTTATTTATTTATTTATTTATTTATTTATTTATTTATTTATTTATTTATTTATTTATTTATTTATTTATTTATTTATTTATTTATTTATTTATTTATTTATTTATTTATTTATTTATTTATTT
>OX463756.1:81377795-81426936 GCA_949824845.1 Rhingia rostrata | reverse complement strand
GCCAACATTTTTAAACTTGTTTAAAAAAAGTTAATTTTTTAATTAATTAATTTTAAAGAGTGAGTATTTTTTTGCGTATCTATCTTTAAACTTGTTTTTATCAAATAACCCAAAAAATTTGAGCTCTTTTAAAACTGAAAATCGTGTCACTAGTTGTTCAACAGTCTTTTATAAATTCAATTCAATTTCAATTCCATGTCGAACTTAAATAGATTTAAGTAATTAGTATTTGTGATTCAAAATGAAATAAAATTCGCAAGAAATCGCCCTAGATGGTTTGTCATCTAGATGGTGCTCCGTCGTACGTTTTGACCACTTTTTTATGTTTGCTTACAATTATTTGTCTACCACTATCTTAAAGCAGATGCACCCATATTAAATTTCTCTTACAAAGAGAAAAATATTGTTTTCGTGAAAATTTTCGACTTCGAGATTTTAAATGATTCTAACATTGCGGTGATAGCGGAACCCAAAAAATGGTTTTTGGAATTCCATCCGTCGGTTCGACGGTCCGTTCGACTTGACCGCTTCTCTTCAACATTTCGACATTATTTATATCATTTTGAGTATAATTAAGCAACTTAAATATTTTTGTGTATTTTGGCCAAATTAATAAAAACGTCAAATTAACTCGATGTGAACGAACCAGTCGTGCACCCATTCCTCGTTTGCGTTTTAAACGGTTTTTGGTTCAATTGAAAAAAAACGTTTGATGAAAATATTTCGAGAATAATAATATGAACATTTTGTGTATGGATCATAGGTTCCTATTTTTTGGGTACGTTTTTCTAAAAAAAAAACTTATCTCATAGGAAAACGTCTTTCAAAGATTCGCACAGTGGATTGTAGCCTTTTCATATTTTTTTTTGTTTAACGCTCCAAAATGCAGTAATGGTTCAAAATAATAAATCGATAAACTTCCCGACATTGTCTTGTCTTACTTAGGCTAAAAGGGCTTATGCTCTGATAAGGAGACTGTTATAAGGCAGTTGACTCAAGGGTGAAAATCATATGATACATAGCTCTAATGAGGCCATTTGCTTATGCATGTCAAGTGTTGCGCAATTTAGGGCCATTCTGCATGAAAAATATATAGTAGTTTGAAAGAAATTGTTTCCGGCGCTGTCAAGGAGGATTTTACCGAACGCCAGAATTCGAGTACATTAAATATTTTAGCAACAAGGTCCTAACGTTGGGTATCAGCCAAATATATTAGGGTAATTCGAGGTCATTTTTCAATCAAGGGCGATAACAGCCGGATCTTCGGGGCTTACTTAATACCCTCCCTAAGAGTCGTAAAATGAATTTTTCTTTTATATTGTTCAAGTACAGTACTTTAAATTTGAACATTAAACAAGGAGCACCAGATTTTTCTCGTCCTAAATTTCATGAACACAGCTCAACATTTAATGCCCAAAAACTGATGACATATAAATTGTATGGTGCAAAAAATGTTTGTAGGTACACACACTGTTTAGTTAGTCAACAAGTTACTCAGTGATAATACTAACCCTGTATTAATAAACACCAAGCAACGGTGAGTTATCACTTACATATCGTTTAATTTGTAAACTTATCAACTAACTTGTGATAACAGGGGATAACTAAACTCAACGAATTTGGTGTATAAGGAGCCAATATTTTTATAAGATTGTCAGATCAAGTTTCGTTTTTAAAACCAAAAATAATATTCTCTATTTCGTTAAATTTATACATACATATCTAATTATTATTTTGCATAGTGTTACTTTTAATTTACTATAAGTGTACATACTATAATTGCGTTATTTTAAGTTCTTTCTTATAGTGTTGCCGAATTCTGAAGTGATTTGCATGAGAGTGAAAAGATATCAAACATTGAACTAATTATTTTTAATAAATAATAACTAAAAACTAATAAGTTTTTTTTAATAAAGTAGGAGTAAGTAATTTACCCTGGAGTTACATGTTTATTTAGCATAAAGAAAAATCACAAACACATAACTTTTTTTTATAATTCTTACCCGAATCTTTCTAAATCTTATTTCATTTGGTGTTTTACAAGATAGTCCACATAAAAATAGTAAAAAAAAACCTAAGGCACAAATTGTGCATTCAAAGTGCTTGCATCTAAAAAGTATTATAATAATCTAAAAGGGAACAAGTTTTCCTGACAATCAGATTAAATTAAAAAAAAATGTTAAAAATTCAATAATTAAATACGAATTAAATAAAAACCATACTTAAACAATTTATACTCAACAGAGAATCAGCACCCACTAACAACTTGACCACGACCAGCGCTATACGAAAAACGTAGATAAAACAAACTAAGGTAAGAAAGAAAAAACGCAAAATCTGAACGAATTTCGTCGATTCGACGAAGCATGTACTAGGGTTAAGAATCGAGCACGCAACAAATAAATACATGAATATATACAGTCGATTTTTGACCGATTTACATAAAGTTATAAAGTAATCCGAATGGTTTCTAAGTAGCTATGCCAACCTGTTTCCTCTAGTGACCACCTCACTGATAAATTGATAAATTAAAAAAAATTGTATTCTCGTTAACTTCTCATTATGATATTTACCTGTAAGGCATTCCGATGACCAGCAAGTCTTTTTGCAGTATGCACATTTTGAAGTGGGTGGAAGATTCCCTTCTCGCCAGTGGTGCTAAAATTGTTGAATGTGGTTAAATCGTACCAAATGAATAGTTAAATATACCTGATGCTTGACATTTAATAATTCCTTGCCAGGAACATAGGTTGCATTTTCTGTACAATCGGGAACAGCAAAATCTTGGCACTCTATATGGGCGAAATACTCGCAAACTAAGGAAACCAAAATGCGGTTTTATTAAGATATACTTTTATCTAAATGTTTGAGAAGATTTCCGTTTACCTAAACAATGAACTGCAGGTGTTTCATCTAAACGCTTTCGACAAACAGTGCAAAATTTTCTTTTGTGATGTGTTGGCTCGGACCAGCAATGGGCGACGGGATTCTACAATGACATTAAAGGGCAATATTATTAATTCGTTATAGAATGTACCATGACAAGTATCTAGCTATTGGATATATACCTTTATTATGCATGGGGCTATACCGGAACAAGGAGTTACCACACTGGTGACACACCTCTCGTGAATAATGAAATTGCAAACTGGAAAAAAATAAAAACAAATTTAGAATTGATTTTTGATTAAATAGTTGATAAATTTTTTAGAGCGTAGAACCCTAGAATGCATATGGATAGCAATCGAACCCCACATCGAAATTCTAACTGTTATATTTTTAAAAATAAAAGTCGGTTTTTTTATGAATGCCATGAGTCATGACTTTTATTTGATTGGTAAACACTTTTTAATTGAAAGATGCTCAGTTCATTTCCTCTCTTCGGACTGAAGATATCGTGGCCACTGGGGTGTCCTCGCACTCCATATATTATGTTATTGTGTAAAATTTTTATTGAATGATAAGTTAACAAAATATTTTCATTTTTTTTAACTTTTACAGGGTTTACAACGTTCCTAAATTGTAAAATTACACACAAATATATATACAAATTTTTGGCGCAACAGGCTCGTTAGTACCCAGGGCCGAGCTTTCTCACAACCAATCATGTGTGCGTGTGTACTTCTTGCACGATGGTGGGACCTCCTGTTTTATGCCACGGCAAATTTGAGACAAGCTTTTCTTGACAATTGATACTGCTCGGATGATTTGTCAGATCATTACGAGAAGAGGGCCAGTGAAAAATCATTTAGGTGTTGCTACGGCTGGGAATCGAACCCAGACCACTGAGCACGTGTTCTAATGTTTGCACAATATGTCTCAAAATAGAGCTAGATGAGATGGTAGAGTACGAGAATCCGTGGAAGGTGATCCACAGCAAAGGAAAGATTCCAAAGCATGGATTCGAGATAAAAGACAAAATCAAAACTTTTTTATACATACTTATGTTCCCATATAGGTCTCCTTTCAGAACCAAGAAAAATGTAACTCTTGGGCTTGACTATATTTTCACGGGTTTTTTGAAACACCATATGATAACACCGCCTTATTTAACTCTACTTTTTACTTTTATTTACTTAGGCCGTGAATAAAATGCCATATTTTGGTTTTTTAATAGTAAAAACATTTTTAAATAAAATAAATAAATTTTGTAAATTGGTGTAATAAGTTGCTAGTATTTTCAACCCAAAGTACTGGGTGCCCAAGAATCCCGTATGTGTTAACGTTATTCAAAAACCCAAATGCATTCTAGGGTTAATACAACGTGTTTCTTATAGATCGCACCTTGAGCCTGAATAGCTATAAGGTTTTACTTTAAATTTGAATTCCGTAATTCGGGATCTCTCATTATGAACGCAAAATAACGCCGAATTTCCATGTTCGGTCTTATTTCACTTCGCTAGAGTAAAGTAAATCCTAATCGGCCCTTATCGCCAATTTCACACCAATCCAAGATCGAATACTAAGCCCAAGCAGAAGGGTTTATACTTAGCATACATCCGAGTGCAAGTTTGGATATATACAAACCCCCTGCTTGGGCTTAATTTTAGATTTCGGTTGCGTGCGAGGTTGGATATTAAAAAAAGCCCCTGTCAACAGTGAGCCGTAAGGCGGTTGGAAACATATTCAAACTTTGCACAAAACCCAAATTCAATCTTTGCATTCTACGAAACTCGCATTCTCATGTGTGCAAAATATGAACCCACTCTCTCTGTCATTATAGGTTCAAAATCTATGGAAGCTACAACATATCGGTTATGTGAAAGGTATTCTGAAATTTCTTTACACGACTGCTGCTGGACTACTCAGAGACTATTTAGTTTGTTTAAGAGATAACACTTCATTGAAGGTATATACGGGTTTTAATCTAATCTCTATCTTGTTCGAAAGAAAGACAAAATGCTTCTGTTCGCCCATTAAATTTATGCATTTGAGCGAGGTGATCTTACAGCATGAGACGTGGCAGATGTTATTTCGTTTACAATATTCAGAAAAAAATTGACATGTAAGCTGTTCCACGATCTGAGGCTATATAAAAGACTTCTAAAAAAAAAACGTTATGGAAGCAACTGATAAAAGAAACAAAGAAACAAAGTGTCTTATATCAATGCCTAGAATGCGTATCTGTAGCTGGTATCTGGTATTGCTGTCAAAAGAGAAACATTTCTTGCATGAAGTTGTCCTCCATTTAACTTTAAGCTACTAATTCACAAAGATACACATTGTGTTAGCGTTTACGTGTTCGTCTGGTTTTTAAATTCTGACTCAGGTTCAAGCATTCTGGGCGACTTTTTAAAAAAGGAGCTGTCGATCTCATTTCTCTTAAAGATGTGCTCGCATTGGCCGTGTTCCGCATTTCAGTTTACAATTTGAAAAATTGAGGTGACGTAACGTTTAACTCAAAAATGTAAGTGTCAAACTATTCCAACTCTTATTTTGTAATCATTTTTCTATATGAGAAAAGTAAAAAAATGACTTTTAAAAACCTATATTATCGGGCAATTTTACTGAAATCAAAAACACCTTCATGACAGGTAGAAGAAAAATCAGCTGCTCCACTCATATCTGAAGTCCCATGTGTAAACTTTCAACTCGTTTCGTCAGCCATTTCCCCTCAAATGTCACGTGACTAAAATGGTCGATTGACCAATGAGACCAGTGCACCCAAAGTTAACTCGGTAAAACTGAATTCCGGAACGCACCCATTGTTACTGTAATGTGGCTCGTTTACGTGTAGAGTTTAGATGAATAATCTATATGCATGAAAATGGTGTGAAAAATATAACGTAATTCATCAATTCAGAATTGCTGGGCCGATTATTAGGAAAAAAATTGGCTAAGCCCCTTCGGGGAATTCGGCAAATGTAAAAATCGAAAATAAATTTTTTGTATGGATTTTGTGTGATTTTTTATAAAAATCTCTATTCAATTTCAACATTCAAACTCAAATCACTGGAGAACTGCATTCGTACAAAGTTGGCAGCGTGAACGACAAGGATGAAACTACTAACTCCCCATGCTTAATTTACAGATGAATCTGAATCATCCGAAATAGTGCAACAGTACGCGACTGGTCGTCAAGAAACTGATGAAAAGTGTGATTCTAGCGATGACAATCAATAAATCGCAATGCAAGGTCTGCTGTACATTACTTGTTCGCCTGTTGGCAAACAGTCTTTGTTTTTGCGCCGGAAAACATATCGAAAAACATTGTTTATTATCTGTACTGATCTCGATTCCATTCAAATAATTCACATTGAAATTGAATTTATCCGAAAATTGAGTTTATCTGAAGGCGTAAAAGTGAAGCGAAATGAAGTTGGCCTGGTCGAATAGTTTGCAAAAAACTTCAATCCAGTTCAAAACTCAAATCCAGTTCAACAATCAAAAAAATATATGTTTCTTATATGCGTTAATAGCACATTTTGTTAATGAAAGCATGTACATTTCTTATAAGCGTGTTTCTTATATCATGTATTATTTGTATGGGCAAATAGAGAACAGACATGGTGTTTCCATATGCGTTTCTTGTAGGAGATGTTTTCTGATATGAGTGTTTCTTATATCAATCGTGGACCGCATCTGATAACGCCAAAATAAAAACGTTTCCCAGCCGATTTTGAATAAATCGTCCCGAATTTTCCGCATGAAGCATGGAAAAGGGTAATGGACCAATATTCCAGATGCAAAGTTCGCCAACCGATTTTTGACTATCGACTCGCATGCGCTTTCCAGACAAGATGAAAAATATGTTGATGTATCGTCGCATATTAGGAAACCAACATCGTTTTTGAAAACCGTTCCAAAGTGTTATCAACGTCGAAATGTCCACAATCATGGTGATAGTAACCTAGCTTTTTTTATTGCCGTCAACTTGTCCATATGATCTATACTCTTGCAGTACGTACATACATAACCGAAGTTACGATGGTATAGTCTATGTAAGGTTAGTTTAACGCTTCCGGAGATAGCTTGCTGTGGTTGTTCTAGTTTCTAAGTTATTTTTAGGTAGTTTTAATGAGCTTCTAAGTAGTTATAGTTAATTATAAGTAGTTTTAATAAGCAGCATAGGGCCTGTAAGTTAGTTAAATGGTTGATTAGTAGGCTAGTTTTTCATTAATTTTTGTCTAGCATGGATTTTTTTTTTTTTTTTTATAATTTACACGTACTCAAGGGGTTATGAGTAACCTTTTATATGTTACCATAGTACGAGCGTTAGAGAAGGGGAAGAAAGAGAGGATAGGAAAGATTTTTGGATGTAGTGGAGACTTAAACTCCATGGGTGGTGTCCGAGCTAGCTTCGGGGAGTCACTTTTTCTTGTGTTCGTTAAATTTGAAGAAATTCAAGATGGTGTGCATACTTTTAGGTATTATACCGACATTTTATTTCTTTTAAATAAAAGTGAAATGGATTTTGGTTGGGATTGAACGCGCAACCTTCCACTCAACAGACGAACACATTACCACTACACCGCGGCCACCCATGTTAGTTATAAGATGATCTGTGCGAGAGGACGCAAGTTCGAATTGCATAGATCTTCATTCCTTCATAACAACGAATTGGGTTTTAATTATAAGACATAGAATTTGAAATTATTGGGTTTTAATTTTAAGATATTGAATTTGAAATTAATAAAAGTCAATAAAATAAGAAAATAAAAAACGAAATGAAAATAATAAAAAAAAATTATGTTGTTTTTCAATTTCGGAAAGGCTTGTAATTTTTTTCGGTAATGCTTTTAAATATTTTCGGAAAGACTTTTTGCAAATCCCATATTTTGCTTCTATAAGGCCTTTTATAAGCAAAAACACTTTTGTCTTTAAGGCTTATTAAAAGTATATAAAGAAGTCTTATAAAAGTAAATAGCCAAATGTTTTTCCATATGCCTTCATTCAGGTAATATTGCGAATGGGGAAATAGCTGCGATAGTGCTTTACCGAAGTGCGTATCCTCCTTATCACGATCTGTAACTGGAGTTGCAATAGAATTACATTACTATGGGATCCTATAAAAAATCGTCGGTCCTGTTTGTGCTGACGGATTACGTTATGACAGGTCAGAGAATGTAGCGGCACTTATATTGATATCTTAAACGATCGGGAATGTCCTAAATGTTCTATTTACTCCAACAGAAACACATCTTCAAATTAAACAAACCCTTCGTGACGAAATTCATTTATTGTCTATATCAGATGCGCCATCCATCCTTAATATTTTTCACCATCAGAAATGAATTTAATTGTTTACTATTAGATCGTTTGAGATAATAAGGGCCTGGTTAGAGTTAAATATTTTATATTATTTGGTACATAGTTTTGTAATATAAAGGAAAAAAATAAATAGATATACCTTAAAGAATATGAATCAACTATTAATCGCAAGCTATTCCGATTTTATTATGTATGTTTGTCTGTCCGTCCGTCTCTTGTCACTAGTTATTGGACACTTAATTTTGAGACAGAATGATGATATTTGGTACACGTACTCTTTGTTGCTCCTAGCAGAACAAATGTAAACATTTTTGAATCCGCCATCTGACACACCCCCTTTTCAGGATAGTGTTTTTTTTTTTGGGAATTTTAAATTTCGACAAAATGAATATCTATATTTTGTCTATATACTGTCTAATGAAGTCGGGCTTCGAATGATAAAACGGTTTTCTGTTTAAAAATAATTTATTTATTATTTCTAGAATTATATTATTTACGAATTTAATTACCATCAAATACAAACAATTAAAATAGCGCACCATTATCACTTTCCAAAATTCACTGAGGTAATTCACTAATTCAACACTATTCAAATCACTTTCAGGTCACAATTTATACTAACTAGCTGGTTGTCGCTTCATCTCTATTTATACCACTCCACAAACTGATCTAGAAAGAGATAGCATATTCTCGGAGGTTCCCGCGGTTTCTTGGTTTTGACAGATACCACTATTCCAGTTATTGATTCCAGTGGGCGCAAGCAGTACCACTAATGGACACTAAATAGATCTTTTCGATTTTCACACATCAGGGTGCACACTGCAATCTGAATTTATAACAACACCCTATCCCATAAGTGTATATTAGTTTTGATTCATATGTTGTAACAAAAATAAATAATTTAACTAAATATATCTTTAAGTATATATCGACTCAGAATCTAGAGTTGAGTCGATTTCGCCATGTTTGTAAGTCCGTCCGTCCGTCCGTACGTCACCAGTCTTAGGGCATTAATTTCTGAGCTAAAATTATTAAATTTGGCACACGTGCTTGTTGTTGCTCCTAGCACAACAAGTGTAAAAAAAATTTAAATCCGGCTACTGCCTCCTTTTTTTTAGAAAAATGTAGTTTTTGGCCAAGCCGTTAGAAATTTTGAAAAAGTGCCTGAACAACATATCTAGACAATCCTAATGTCTATATTTCGTCAATACACTTTTTGGGGGCAACGATTTTTGGTAAAATTTTTAAATTTTCGAAAGAAGTTTTGAGGCAAATTCATTTTAACCCACGCCCATTTTATCTTTCTTCTATACCACTGTGATTTGTGGCTTAATTTGTGTCCTCATTTCTATTAATTGCTTTTACTTCTAGTCTACTAAGATGATCTTCTACACGGTTCTCGTTTCCTTTTATTCGATATCAAAATCGTATTCGTTTAAACTAGCTTTTCATCTTAGGAGTTTTGAGTTTGGTTCATTAAGATAACTAAACCTTATTAAAGGTCTGTATTTTAAACTTACGACCGTAGAGATATGTTCGAAAATATTTGGTTGATCATACTATACTTAATAATTCCTTTTCAATATCTATGCTCATGCTCATACATAGCATAGAGGGTGATTTGATTGTAAAAGAACAAATTCAATTGCATAATTTTTTTTTTCTTTTTCCGTGGGTGGTGGAAATTTTAAAAGACACGATGAGCACGTGCCCAAAGTAAGTGTGGGACTTAAACACCACTAAAACCAGCACCCTTTTTGTATTTTTTTTTATTGTATGCGACTTATCTAGCAATTTTTTTTCATTAGTAATGAATGTTTGGCAGGTAACTTTCCTGTGAGAGTTCCTGCTTTTTCCGCAATTTATAGCGCAGTTTGTTCTTATCGGGCCAAATCTAATGGCTTAGTTCTTTGAAGACGCTGCAATAAATTCTGTTTCAATTTGTCAAGAATTTGAAGGACCGTTGTGTTAACGTGTCCCAGTAAACGTTTTTTATGTTTATGAGCAAAATTTTTTGTTTCATCTTTAACCGCGGGAATATCCAGATCTCAGCGTAGATCTTTATTCCTTATATATCACGACGCATTGACGAATGATCTTAACATTTTGTTTTCAAAAGTATGTAAAATATTTAGATTCGTTTCACTGGTACAACCCCATAGTTGTATACCATATGTCCAGACCGGCTTTAGCACTTGCTTGTATAATAGCAGCTTGTTATCAAGGTTAAGCTTCGAATATTTTCCGAGTAACTAGTACAGTTCTCTGTATTTATTTTAAGTTCTTCGCATTTTTTTTACATGCGACTTCCATTTTAATTTTGCATCGAGTGTCATTCCGAGATATTTCGCTTCATTTGCAAAAGGGCGTGTCCCAACCGTATTGAGAAATACTTGCAAATTGCTTGTCCGTTTATACGAAAAATCTACATGAATCGATTTGCTCTCGTTAAGTGCAATCCGCCAAGACTTTGTCCATTCATTAACCTTGTTAAGAGCGTTTTGTTATTTTATATATGTTTCTCAATTGTTGTGCCAGCTGCTAGTATAGCTGTATCGTCAGCAAACGTGGCAAATATTGTATCGTTTGTTTGTGGGATATCACGTGTAAATAGGAGGTACAAGAGTGGTCCAAGGACGATTCCTTGGGGTATTTCTGCCAATATTTCTTTGAAATCAGAATATTCGTTTCAAAGTTTCACACGGAAGAGTCTATGCTCAAGATATAACACGAGGATTTTATATAATTTTCAGGAAGAACTTGTCTGAACTTGCATTGAAGGCCTCTATGCCAAACTTTGTCAAAAGCTTGCGACATGTCAAGAAATACGGCTGAGAAAATTTTCTTTTCTTCGAAAGCTTTCTCAATCACATCAGTAATTCGATGAACTTGGTCAAGTAAAA
Organism: Rhingia rostrata; assembly: GCA_949824845.1. Taxonomy (NCBI): domain Eukaryota; kingdom Metazoa; phylum Arthropoda; class Insecta; order Diptera; family Syrphidae; genus Rhingia; species Rhingia rostrata. The sequence goes on along the minus strand of OX463756.1, from coordinate 81,415,822 downwards.
GGTGTTTCTAATCAATAATGGGGTGTAAGCGGCCGAGTTATATCCTTTCAAAAACTTTTAAAATTATTTGGAAATAGGTCTGTAAGATTTTATTTCATTCGGTGATTTTCCCGGTTTGGGAACCATACTCACTTCCGCGACTTTCCACTGTCTTGGAATGTATTCTAATCTAATTGCTGCATTTACAATGTAGAGGAGTTTAGTTAATGCTTTTCGGGGCAATATTTTAAGAAGTTCTCCTGTAATTAGGTCATAGCCCGGAGCTTATTTAGGCTTTAATTTCTGTATTTTCCGTTTAAGCTCGGCAATACTTGCATATCTAACTAGATTATTATCGGTTGTAGTTTCGAATAAATTAATGATTTCTGGACCATCAAATGGTTTAAATGTTTCCTCAAGATGTGCCGCAAAAACGTCTGCTTTTTCTTTATCGCTTTTTGCCCAAATGTCTTGAGTTACCCTAATTGGTGGCACAGCTTTTTTGCCGTTTTATGACTTAAATTGCTTTCTAAAGTTAGTAATTCGATTCTTTTCCAGCGGTTAGGCTTTGCAGATAAGTTTCTACTGCATGGTTTTCAAAGTTTTTAATCGAATTTGATAACATATTACTCAACCACATCTCAATGTGTTTTATCTTGCGGGCACGAGTTTGGTGCCATCTTCTTCGAGCTTTTCTTTTTTGTCTAAGCAATTCTTTTATTTCCCATGATTACTTGCTATTACTATAGCTTTCTATTTTGCGTTGTTGAGGAGTATTATTCCACGCTGTTTTTTTAACGGTATCGATAAGGTATGTAATTTGTTAAAGTTGTCAATACCGATCACATTATTTGGCGGTGGGACTGTTGTTTCAACTGTTTCGCTTTTAACAATCTCTTTGTCTCGGTTTATAATTTCAGGAGATGATACAGCTTTCCTTTTTTAACGGGTCTTTTGTTTATAATCCAGTCGGTTTCGCGACTGAGTTCTTCTTCAATGTTTTCAATGTACTCTTTAGAGTCATATTTTCTTCCTTAAGATGGAGAATTTCTTTACGAACTCTTCGCAGAGCAGTTCGACATTTTTGAGCATTATTCGAAGAACTTCGTTTTCGTCCTTAAGGCTCTTATTTTTCACTGAATCTCGCTTTTCTTGGGCTGACACTTATGGTGATGTCGAGCTCCTTGAGACACATATATTTGCTTGAGATCGAGATGTAGGTGACCTCGTTACCCTTGAGCTTTTCCCGAAAGGGTTACATAATTGCAATAACTGGCTCTCCCCAGAATCCGTAGAGCCGACCTCCGAAGAGAGTGGATTTTCCAGTGATACTGAATCGCCACCTGGGGTATTAAATTTGTTTGTTTTGCTCATTGCATTTTTGTTTTTGTATTCTCTTCACACTCGGTATACGGGGAGTGGATTTTATTCGCCTTTTACGACAGGCATGCCTTACCTCGGGTATATTCTGACCCCTAACCCGAAGGGGGCGATTGCATAATTTGATGCATCTGTTGTTAGCATAAACTATTCTGTATAGTCAGGGTATTTTTAAACCGGGTCACTAGATATGGGCAATTTTAGTTCTTCAAAAGCTATAAAATATTCTGGGTCTTTAATGCTTATCTTTGCTTCTTTTTTAAGGTATGGCAAATGGCATCCGATTAAATTGGTAATGACCATTTGCTGTTGAAAAAGACGTTTTTATACCTTTCTTCGGGATTCACCAATGTCTGGTGAAAGCCTTTCGCTAAACCCAATTTTTAAATCCAAATGGCATCCGATTAAATTGGTTATGACCATTTGCTGTTAAAAAAGTTTTTTAACTTTCTCTTACAAAGATAAATATATTGTTTTCGTGAAAATTTTCGACCTCGAGATTTTTTATTCCTGTCTTTGGGATTCACCAATATCTGGTAAATGCCTTTCGCTAAATCCAATTTAATAAATATTTCATCAATGTTTGGTATACGAAACTTGTCTTCCACGGTTACTTCGTTAAGTTTTCTAACATATGAGAAGGCTACAATCCACTGTTTGGATCGTTTTGTACCCATCCTTCATTAAAATAATATCCATAAAATGTTGGCTTTATGCCGATGAAATATAGGAAATGTCATAGTGAAATAATTTCGCTAGATATACCACAAAGTATATGTCTGTCTGTCCGTCCGTCCGTCTGTGTGTCACCGATTTTTGGGCCTTAATTTTTGAGGTAGAGTTTAGAAATTTGGTATATAGAATCTCTATCCGACGAAGCAGCATATGTGTGAACATTTTTGAAAAGGTTTTGAGCAAAATATTTAGACAATCCTAATATCTATATTCCTGTATATAAAGTTTTTTGCCACGCACACTTTTTAGGGGCGTTTTTAGTAAAAAAACATTTTTTTGTCAAATTTTGAAATATTCGGAAATACTTTTGATGTGAAATCAATGTGATGATAATACGAACATTCTGTCAATTCATCATTTTAACCTACGCCCACTTTTTTGGGCGTTTTTCTACAGAAACAATAATTTTGAAATAGTGACTGAACAACAAATGTAGTCAATATGAACATCTATATTTTGCAAGTATGAGTTTTTTGCGACGCCCACTTTTTGAAGGCGTTTTCTGTAAAATTTTAATGAATTCGAAAATACTTTTGATGCAAATTTATTAGGTCCACTTACTTACCTACTTAAGTGGCACTTCAGTCCGGAATGAACCTGGGCCTCAACCAACATGCCTCTCCAATTAGCCCAGTCCTTATCTAACTGCCTCCAGTTGGGCACTCCAAGTTGGTTAATGTCGGTTTCTACTTGTGCGCGCCACTTAAGACGAGGTCATCCTCTACTGCGTCCGACGTCTGGCTGGGAATCGAAGACTCTGCGAGCCAAAGTATTGCTGTCCATTCGTTCTACATGTCCTAGCCATCGTAAACGTACAATGCGGAGTTTTTTGACCAGGGGCATTACGCTGTGAAGCTCGTATAGTTCTTGGTTGAATATTCGTCTCTATAGCCTGTCACCGCAAACGAGACCGAATATTTTTAGAAGAATGTTCCTCTCAAATCGACAAAGGATTTCTTCATCCGCTTTTGAGGTGGTCAATGCTTCAGCGCCGATGAGCAGGACTGGGATGATCAGGGTCTTATATAGGATTTCCTTAGTAGTTCGAGTGAGGGCCTTACTATTAAAATGCCTTCTTAGCCCGAAGAAACAGCGGTTGGCAAGTGTTATTCTTCGTTTAATTTCTGACGAGATGTTATTGTTTGAGTTAATAGCGGAGCTAAGATAGACCAAGTCCCGTACTACCGTTCTTGGCTGCGACCATTTGTCAGCATTCCTCATCAAACCAGGGGTTTCTTGCTGGTGGGCGCGAGAAACATAGCACATAAATTACGGCTGATCTAGTGGTTTGTTGGCATCGCTGCCATTGTTCTTCGACATTCGATGATGGTGGTATGGTGTTAATCGAGAGGTTAAGGGATACGCGTTGCGCGAAGGTGTTGGCGGTCTCTTGCGAATGCAGTCTTTCGGCAAACTTTTTCACAGTATTTCTGGATTATTGTGGAGTGGTGGATATTCATATTCTTACCTTTGCTGAAACAAGGTAGTGGTCCGAGTCGATGTTAGCTCCTCGGAATGTTCGGACATCAATTCTGGATGCGTTCCTCTTGTCTATCGCAATATGATCAATTTGGTTGACCGTTCGTTGATATGGAGACCGTTCCGTTAATACTGCTAAAGATGTCTTCTCTTATTACCTTTGCGTTAAAATCACCCAGCACATTTTCACATCGTACTTCGGTAGCCGCTCATAGGTTTGGTCAAGGAGCTCATAGAAGCATTCCTTAGCTATATCACCTTTTTCCTCCGTTGGGGCATGAGCGCATATTAGGCCAATGTTGGCGAATTCGACCTTGATCCGGATTGTTACAATGCGTTCGCTAATGTCTTGGAAACATCAGACTTCTTGCCTTAGTCTGGCACTTATAACAAATCCGCATACGAATAGTCGTTGTTTCTACTCACTATAGCACGGTCCGTAGTAGATGCCACTGTTTTCCATCCTCTTTTTGCCCGGCCCATCCCATCGAATTTCCTGGATGGTAATTTAGGGCTTTCGTTAGTTGTTCGCTTGCACATCTCCTGTTTAATGTTCTCACATTCCAGGTGCAGATACGAACTTCGTTGTCCTTTTCTAGTTTAGCAGGGTAGTCAACAATAAAATCAGTCATTTCCGAGGCTATTGGTTGCTTCGTAACCGGTAGTTTTTTCCATGGTTGGGTAGTTAACCCAAAGCACATCCCCCAACCTGGAGGGCCAGTTCCAATTTATTAGATACCCCTTGGACACGGGGCTATCAGTATCCACTACGGGATTGAGAGCTGCCGTTGGCCTTTCGGTTCATCCACGGTTCAATGGGTCTGACTTACCCTTGAAATTCTTAGACAACCTGTTGTCCGAATATGTCGAAGCCGCTTGTCTAGGTTACGTAACCGGTTTTTGGGCTTTAAATTTTGAGCTAGGTAATGGAATTTGGCAAATGTGATCCTTGTGCGTGCTGTTCGAACAAGTTTAAACATTTTCAAAATCCGCCCACTGCCACGCCCGTTTTTTAGATAAACGGTTTTTTGGTAAAACAGTAAGGAATTTCGAAAAAGTGTCCGAACAACTTATGTATTCAACTTGAATATCTATATTTTGGCCATATATCGTTTTCAATAAAAAACGTTTTTCGGTAAAATTTTAAACATTTCGAAAAATATTTGATGCGAAACTATTGCTTATGGTAATATAAAAATTTCTTCCAAATTTCATTTTAACCCATGCCCACTTTTAAGAGGCGTTTTCATACAAAACTCTTTGTATATACTACTTCATAGCATAACCGTAGCATAACAGCATACTTCATAGCATAAAACGTTGTTTTTGGTCGAACCATACAGGAGTTTGATAAACATTCTGAACAATATGTTGTGACAATGACATTTTCTATATTTCATCGCCATGCAGGTGGCCATGACTCAGAGGAATGCAAGTTGACTGCTAAGCCAAACGCTGCGGGTTCAAGCCCCAGCTTCGGCAGCATTTGTTTTGTACGATAATTGCCAGCTTATCTGAGGCCACCTGTGCGATAATATGAGACAATATAAATCTATGTCTCCTCCACTGTGTCACTTAGGTTTATGTTATATGTCTTTCCTTCTATGTGTCTATCTGTCTCTCTCTGTTGTATTAATGTCTTCATCTGTCCCAGCCGATGGCTTCAGTCGCCAGTGCTGTTATGTGTCTCTAGTTCGATGCATTCATGTGCGAATTACTGTAATATCAATGTCAATGTCAATATTTCATCGCCATAAATCCCACATTTTAGGGATATTAATTTTTATAGTTGGATGGAATAGGGAATTTAACGATCCGCACAGCGGATTGTAGCCTTCTCATATGTTTTTTATTTATATTACCAGTATATATAAAAAATGGAAGTTTGTTTCAATTATTGAAAATAGTTTTCAAATAATATCCCATTTGATCCGAATGACACAGAAAAATGTCAACTTTTCTTTACCCCTGCAGAAATGTCAAAATTAGCCAGTGGATAAAGTGTAAAGTGTAACTTAGTGAATGTTGCAATCTAAGAATTGAAGAGAATTGTAGTAAAGAATATCTTAATTTAACCTCAGTTTTTTTTAATTGTAACTGGTGCATAAACCATCCCGCAGCGACAAGAATTAATATTTGAGTCTTAAAAGTTTTTATTGCTGATCTATAAATAAATTAATGACAATTGAAATTTACTCATTTAGCAACGCAAGTACATATAGCTAACATAACATTATTTTTTAGCAAACAAAATTAAATGCTTCGAATCATTAATGCAATTATGGTCTCTTTAAATACGAACTACTAAAACTCCATTCATGTCAATATAGAGAAAATATTTTTTTTTAAATCGGGGTATTTAATGTCTGTCACTCTGTTTTGTAGGCATAAACAGGCCTATTCAACAAAATTGAATGAGATGAAGGTGTTGTCTTTCTGCATCTGTGTACGTGTTCATATATACAACGGTAGCGTCTACTCTTGAAATATAAGCTGACATTAACTTAGTTACGTTGACAACCTTTCTGGTACCGATAACTAAAAATAGTAGATTATAACGAACAATGATCATTCATTTGTACCCTTTTGCCTGTGTATCGTTAAGGAATCAGAAGTAAAATTCAAATACGTTGGCACAAGAAGTTCTAAGCACTCCTGAATTCAATAACCTGAATGCAAAAGTAGGTAACTTCACTTTTCAAACTTTTGAGAAATCAGCAAAAAAAAATTTGCTTCTATCATATTCCTTCTCAGAAAACGTAGATATCTTAAAAATGAAAAAAATCGAGTTATACACTTATTACATTCAGGTGACGATATTATGTCAATGAAACAGCAGTAGCTTTTACTGTATTTGTCGCAGTCCAAGTTGATTACATATTAAACAATGGAACAATGGAGTGATATCAGAATAAGTATAAGTGTATTGTCCCTTAATGTTCTGCAATATTGAGAAAGTGCTAATATAATTCTATTCTAATCTTTACAAGTGTTGAGTGCACGACAGTGTCTTACCAAAATGCTCCTTGCGCGTTGGACATTTAATTATTGAATTTTGAAAATTATGCAGACTTTCTTTATTATAACTATGATTTTAAAAAGAATTCGAGTAAACTCGGAATCGGATAAGTAAAGCTTAAGTACGTTTCAGTTCTTTAATGCTGTAAAAACCCCTTGCAATTTATCAATTTATACGAATTTGGTAAATACAAAAATATTTTCATAAGTGCAAAACGGATAAGTGCAAAGTCTTCATAAGTGCACACTACTTTTATTATTCGTTATCAGAAAAAAAAACACAAATTGCGTCATCTGAATGTCAGTTGATGCCTCAACATTTTCTGTGTCTAATTCAGGAACGATGTTCCTAGAGTGGCAGCTCTTACCTCTAACCAAAGTGTAAAACGTCAAACCAAGGTTACAAGACTCGAACAGAATCCTGTCGAGATGAACAAGGAAATATCGTAGCTGATACACAGTCGATGCTGAGGATATGGAGAACCACTTCTGCAGACTCTTAAACGGCGATGACGAACAACATTCGGATGTCAGGCAGAATGAACCATTCAATATTGGCAACGACAGCGAAAACTGAGAACCACCCGACCTGAGTGAAGTGAGGATAGCAATATCTAAAATCAAGCTTAATAAGGCTGCTGGAAATGACGGCTTTCCCGCTGAGCTTTACAAAGCCAGCGGAGATAACTTGGTAAGTAACATCCACCAACTCATAAGCCAAATTTGGTCGGAAGAAAATATGCCTGAAGTTTGGAACGTCAGCATTGTTTGCCCGATTCACAAAAAAGGAGACCCTCCATACTACGAAAACTACAGTGGCATAAGTCTCCTCAACATCGCCTACAATATCCTATCTGACGTAATACGTGCACGCCTGAAACCGTCTACCAACAACATGGTCGGCCCTTATCAGTGTGGTTAAAGACCAGGAAATTCCACAAATGATAAAATATTCACGCTTCGGCAGATTCTAGAAAAAACCCAAGAAGTCCAAATCGATACCCACCACCTATTCATTGATCTCAAAGCCGCATCCGACAGCATTTATAGAGATGATCTATACAGAGGCATGTCTAGTTTTGGTATACCGCACAAACTCCTCCGTTTGTGTAGGATGACGATGGAGAATTCTCGCGGCTCCATCAGGGTCAGAAACGACCTAATGGACACATTCGAAACCAAAAAAGGCGATGGGCTTTCATGTGACTTCTTCAATTTGATCCTTGAGAGTGCAAAACTCTTGAGCTAACACCAGAGACTCAATTTTCCAAAAATCGGTGCAACTACTAGCATACGCCGACGATATTGACATCATTGGTCGGACCCAACGTGATGTCATAGCCTCGATTGCTAGTATAAAGAAGGAACCGGCAAAAATGGGCTTAGCAGTAAATGAGGGCAAGTCAAAGTATATGCTGTCAACACGAATGGACACACAACATCGACGAATTGGACAGAACGTCACCATTGACAGATATAACTTTGGGGTAGTACGGGACTTTGTCTAAATCGGCTCCGCTATTAACTCTGACAACAACATCTCGTCAGAAATTAAACGAAGAATTACTCTTGCCAACCGCTGTTTCTTCGGGCTAAAAAAGCAATTCACTAGTACTAACTAACTCACTCACTCGAACTACTAAGGAGATCCTATATAAGACCCTGATCATCCCAGTCCTGCTCTGAGGCGCTAAAGCATGGACCGTCTCAAAAGCGGAAGAAGAAATCCTTGGCCGATTCGAGAGGAAAATTCTTCGAAAAATCTTCGGTCCCGTTTACGTTAATGGGCTATGGAGACGAAGAATCAACCAAGAACTATACGAGCTGTACAGCGACATGCCCATGGTAAGAAAAAAACTCTGCACTGGACGTTTAAGATGGCGAGGACATGTAGAACGAATGGATACAAATAATCCGGCTCGCGGAGTCTTCGATTCCCAGCCAGACGTCGGACGCTGCAGAGGAAGACCTCGCCTTAAGTGGCGCGCACAAGTAGAAACCGACCTCAACCAAGTTGGAGTGCGCAGCTGGAGGCACCGGGGTAATTGGAGAGGCATGTTGGTTGAGGCCCAGGTTCATTCCGGACTGTAGCGCCACTTAAGTAAGTAAGTAAGTAACTCCATATTGCAGTGACTGTCAATTTTCGTTGATTCTGAAAATTGATTGGCGTAGGTTATAATGATAAATAGGCCAAATGTTTATATTATCATATCCAATGATTTTACATCAAAATTGTCCGAAAATATTTTTTTCAAACTGAAAACGCACCCAAAATGTGGGCGAGGCAAAAAACTACGAAATAAATATATTATCTTGATCAGCCAAATTTTTCAAAAGTCTTCTTTCAAAAATGTTTACACTTGGTCTGCTTCGTCGGATAGAGAGTCTATATACCAAATTTACAAACTCTAGCACAAAATGTAAGGTACAAAAATCGGTGACACTGGGACGGACGGATGGAACGGCAGACGTTTCTAGACCGGCAGCTGCGCTGATCGTTTGATACCCTATCCCATCCCATCCCTAAAATTAAAATCCCCAACATGTAGGTTTTTAAACAATGAAATAATGAAAATGACATTGTCGCAACATATTGTTAAAACAGTTTACCAAAATCTTTTACGGCTAGACAAAAAACAACGCACTGGCTATGCTATGGGGCAGGGTATACAAATGGTTTTTGTATGAAAACGTTTCTAAAAAGTGGGGGGCGTGGGTTCAAATGATATACGGACGAAATGTTTAAATTATCATTACTAATGATGCTGGGAGCAACAACGAGCACGTGTACCAAATTTCATCATTCTAGCTCAAACTGGTGATGAACGGACGGACGAACAGACATGACTAAATCGACTCAGCTATCCATATACTTTAAGTATATCTAGCTATATTATGGCTCTATGCTACAAACTATGTATCAAATCTAATATACCATTATCCCATGATAGGGTATAAAAAGGTACATTTGAACTAAAGAGGCTCATATTAATATCCTTAACATGGTTATGCATTGTCATACGATTTCTGCAATATTGTTCTTAAAAGAATTGTGCAAGACTCTGAGCCAACAACAGTGGAACAACATTCCATAAATCTTTGCAACTACTTATGCTAGATGACGATATTGACATTTTTGTTCAGTCTGTAAGGTCAACCGGTCCCTCCTTAAAAACTTCACATTGGGAACTACTAAGTGGCTGCCCTAGTCACATCTGTTGCGGATTAGCTGAATGCTTCGTTGCTATCCCCAAATGTTAGACAAACACAACTTGACCAAAACGTTGGATCTTTTAATGGTCCGAAAATCCAAACAAGAAAACTGTGTTTTAATTTAATTTATAAAATGGGAGAAATAATAAGTGGTCAAAAAACTCAAACCCCCTGGCGTAGTCGTCATTTCTTTTATAAATTGGGGCAAACAAAATTAAAGTGGCGAAATACCCACTCGCATAATCGTTATTTCCTTCTAAAAAATTTAATTTTGCAATTTCAATTTCAAGAAAATAAAAATGTCAGTTTTGCTTTCTAACGTCACAGAAACACCACATATACGCACAAAACTCTTCCTTCATCTCTCTCTCGCTCATCACAATATGAATTCTAGAAATAAATCCGACAAGGCAATGCAACGACTTTCGTCTCTAACACTATACATACTATACATATAGATAGATACACGATAAAGCTTCTGCGCATTTCAAAGTTTTAACACTTTAGAAATGTATACATATGTAATTAAAGCATCAAAATGAATGTGAAATGAAATAAATATATAAACACAACGCAGAGGAGCAAGTGTCGAAAATGGTATGGATTGGTATGGTAGCTCTCTATTGTACATGTGCTTTGACCGTTGGAAAACTGGATTTATATGTCTTCGATTTGTCATATTGTTTAGTATTCTGAAAATTTGCGGTTTATAAGTCTATTTAACTCCGGTTAAAACATTAATTGCCTTATAGAACGCATTGACAATTTATTTATTCTTACTATGAGAACCTATTTGATATTATATTTTTATTACAAGGAGTTCAGAGTAGTACATTCTAGTATAGGGTGTCCGCCGGGAAGGTATACTATGTACTTTGTTTTGCCGCCATTTTGATAAACAGTTCTTATTTGGCAGTCGTAAAGTACACACCTGGCAAATTTGTTATGAAAAAATATTCGATAAGCCAACGTGTTTTAATCGTTAAAAAATTTTATCAAAATCAATCATCGATTACTGTGACGATGAGAAAGTTAAGTTAAATCTTTGGGAGATACAAAGTGCCAACAAAAAGCACTATATATCGTGTAGTGAGTGATTTCGAAGAAGGAGGTGATAGCCCCAAGCATGGACGACAAAGTACTGCAAGATCGGCTGAAAACATTGCTGCTGCTCAAGGAAGTGTTCAAAACAATCCAGCAACCTCAATTCGACGCCGTGCTCAGGAGCTTGGTCTTTAAAGAACAACTTTGGGCACAATTTTGCACAAGGGTTTGCATTTGTTTGCATTTAAGATTCAGTTGACACAAGAGCTACTTCCACAAGAACATTTACGCCGCCGTACATACGACAATAGGATGTTAGCTAATCCATGAAAACCCCGATTTTCATGAAAAAATCATAATGAGTGACGAGGCACATTTTCATTTGAATGGATATGTGAATAAACAGAATAGTTGGTTCTGGGCAATGGAAAACCCTCAAATTATTCATCAGTCACCTTTGCATCCATTAAAAGTTACAGTCTGGTGTGCGATTCGGTCAGGAGGAATCATTGGACCTAACTTCTTTGAAAATGAAAACGGCGTAACGGTAACTGTGAATGGGGAGCGATATCGTTTTATGATTGAACACTTTTTAACGCTTGGGCTTGATTAATATGTGGTATCAACAAGACGGTGCCACATCGCATACAGCCAGGATTACAATGGAATTACTGCGAGACCTCTTTCCACAACAAGTTATTTCAATAAATGGTAATGTTGATTGGCCTCCTCGTTCGCCTGATTTGAATGCTCCGGACTTCTTTTTGAGGGGATATCTGAAAAGCAAGATTTTTGCAAACAAACAAGAAACGCTTGAGCAACTTAAACAAAATATTCATGATGAAATTAATATAGTACCGCGTGAAATGTGTGAGAATGTAATGAAGAAAGTGCTCAAAAGGGCTCTCATTTGTGAGACCAACAAAGGCGGACATTTACCTGATATTGTATTCCATAAACAATTGCCGACATCAAATAAAACATTTATTAATATAAGATACATTCTCTTTCATTTAATCAAAAATTATAAACAAACAAAGTAGTATACCTTCCCGCGGACACCCAGTATATTAATGATAGGAAAAGACGGAAACAATAAAAATAAGAAAATGATCAAGAAACTTGTATACGCTCGAAGTTGAACACAGGTTACTTTTTGTTTTCTTTTTTACATCCTAACTCATTGAAGTATATTAGTTTTGCTACATAGTTTGTAACAAAGAGATATATAAATTTAACATGATATACCTTCAAATATATGGATCGACTCAGAATCAATAGCTGAGTCAATTTAACTATATCTGTTCATACGTCAGCATTTTTTGGGCCTTACATTTGGAGCTAGGATTATGATTTTTTTTAGAATAACATAGTTTTGGCAAATTTCGAAAAATGGTCTAAACAACATTTTAGACCATCTTAATGTCTATACTTCGTTTTTAGAAAGTTTTTTGCAATGCCGAATTTTTGAGGGCGTTTTTGGCACATAACGTTTTTCGGTTAAACTTTAAAATATTCGAAAAAAAATTGTTGATGCAAAATTGTTTATGACAATATGAACATTTCGTCCATGTAACATTTTACTCACGCCCACTTTTTGGGGGCGTTTTTCTACAAAATCCATTCGTGTACCCTACCCCATACCATACGCCAAGAAAAATGTTGTGTTTTTATCGAACCAAAATAGATTCAGATACTATTTGAACAAGATGTTGTGACAATGTAATATTATTTATTTCATTCCAATTCAGTGTTTAGTTACGCCAAATTTTCTGGGATATCACAGCGGCTTGTAGCATTGTCATATGTTTTTGTTCGTTTTTAAATTATTATTTAAAAGGATAGCCCAACCATAATGCAGGATGTTAATTGTGAGTGTGAGTCACACCTTAACGTCTTTTTTACCCAACTTAATTTGACATTACTTTGTTTCAGTGTTTGACTAATTAAACAAATTCGTGCACTTTGTGATATTTTTTAATCAGCATAATCGACAATCGTTCTTTGTTCTTCACGATAGTGTGGCAGAAGAGCCGACAACCTCGCCTCATAAATGGTGTTCGCTATCGCGAGATGATAACGGTTTTCCTGTGGCCAGAAATTGAGAATATGGTATGGACCACACAGCCAACGAAATAATGGCTCTTTTGCGCGAGAAATTCAACGCCCGTGTTATCTCACGTCGTGGCGATCATCTGATTGGACACCGTTGGACTTCTTTCCTTGGGTACATTTAAAAGAATAGTGTCAATAACCGAAGAACTAATCAAGAGCTAAAGAATGAGATAATTAGTCAAGTTAACGATATTGAACCTTAATTATGTATCAGAGTCATCGAAACGTATGCCACCGAAGCCGTGGCGATATTTAGATTCACACAAAATTGTTATAAATCCTTCTATCATAAAAAAAAATATTAAGATAATTCTCTGAAATCTTTTTGTTTTATTTGCAATTAACATCGTGCGTTTTCGTTGGACCATCCTTTATAAATAAGGTCACAATGAAAAATAAAATACAATTGACGACTGAAGGCTGGCATTTTTGCATACATTTATACATATTCCATTTTTTCATAAGTGCCGCTATAACTATAAGTGAAGCTATACCAATTGTTTAAAAAATAGCTATAAATTAAAACTACATTTTCTTACTCAAATTGACTTAAATACTATTTCGACGTAATGTTTGGAAATACTTATTTACTTCAGTGTCGCAACAGTCCGGAATGAACCTGGGCATCAACCAACAAGCCTCTCCAATTAGCCCGGTCCTTGCTAACTGCCTTTAGTTGCGCCCTCCAAGTTGGTTGAGGTCGGTTTTCGTTCTACATGTCCTAGCCATCTTAAACGTCCAATGATGAGTTTTTTTTGACGAGGGCCATGTCGCTGTACATCTCGTATAGTTCTTGGTTGAACCTTCGTCTCCATTTGCGTTGACGGCAAACGGGACCGAAGATTTTTCGAAGAATTTTCCTCTCAAATCGACCAAGGATTTCTTCATCCGCTTTTGAGAAGGTCCATGCTTCAGCGCCGTAGAGCAGGACTGGGATGATCAGGGTCTTATACATATAAGATCTCCTTAGTAGTTCGAGTGAGGGCTTTACTACTGAATTGCCTTCTTAGCCCGAAGAAACAGCGGTTGGCAAGAGTAATTCTTCGTTTAATTTCTGACGAGATGTTGTTGTCAGAGTTAATAGCGGAGCCGAGATAGATAAAGTCCCGTACTACCTCAAAGTAATATATGTCAATGGTGACGTTCTGCCCAATTCGTCGATGTTGTGTGTCCTTTCGTGTTGACAGCATATACTTCGTCTTGCCCTCATTTACTGCTAAACCCATTTTTGCCGCTTCATTCCCAATACTAGCAAATGTGGCTATGACATCACGTTGGGTCCAACCAATGATGTCAATATCGTCGGCGTATGCTAGTAGTTGTACAGATTTTTGGAAAATTGTGCCTCTGGTGTTGGCTCGTGAGTTTTGCACAATCCTCTCAAGAATCAAATTGAAGAAGTCACATGACAGCGTATCGCCCTGCCTGAATCCTTTTTTGGTATCGAATGTGTCAGTGAGGTCGTTTCCGACCCTGATGGAGCAGCGAGAATTCCCATCGTCATCCTACACAAACGGACGAGTTTGGGCGGTATACCAAAACTAGACATGGTTCTATATAGTTCGTCTCTATAAATGCTGTCGTATGCGGCTTTGAAATCGATGAATAGGTGGTGGGTATCGATTTGGACTTCTTGGGTTTTTTCCAGGATCTGCCGAAGTATGAACATTTGATCGGTTGTGGACTTTCCTGGCCTTAAGCCACACAGATAAGGGCCGATCAGGTTGTTGGTTAACGGTTTCAGGCGTTCACATATTACGGCAGATAGAATTTTGTAGGCGATGTTGAGGAGACTTATGCCTCTATAGTTGGCGCAGTTTAGAGGGTATCCTTTTTTGTGGATCGGGCAAACGATGCTGAGGTACCATTCTTCAGGCATACTTTTTTCCGACCAGATTCGGATTATGAGTTGGTGGATGTTACTTACCAAGTCATCTCCGCCGGCTTTATAAAGCTCGGCGGGAAGGCCGTCATTTCCGGCAGCCTTATTAGGCTTCAGTTTAGATATTGCTATTCTCACTTCACTCAGGTCGGGTGGTTGGCAGCTTTCGCTGTCGTTGCCAATACTGAATGGTTCCATCTGCCTGACAGCGGAATGTTGTTCGTCATCGCCGTTTAACAGTCTGCAGAAGTGGTTCTTCGATATCCTCAACATCGAATGTGTCTCAACTACGATATTTCCTTGTTCGTCTCGACAGGATTCTGTTCGAGCCTTGTATCCTTGGCTTTGACGTTTTATTTGGTAAAACGTGCGAACATCTTTCCTGGAGTGGCACCACTCTACATCCTCGATCGCGCGCTTTTCTTGTTCTTTTTCTTCTTTCTAAAAATCCGGTGTCCTTCCCTTCTTCTCTGCCTATAGAGATCAACGGCAGCTCTCGTCTTCACCTGCAGCTTAGCCTTGTAGGCCTCGTTCTTGGCTGCGAGCATCTGTCGGCATTCCTCATCAAACCAGGGGTTCCTTGCTGGTGGGCGCGAGAAACCTAGCATATCAGTTGCGGCTGATCTAACGGCTTGTTGGCATCATTGCCATAGTTCTTCGGCATTCGATGCTAGTGGTATGAAGTTAATCGAGATGTTTAGGGATACGCGTTGTGCGAAGGTCTTGGCGGTCTCTTGCGATTGCAGTCTTTCGACATTAATTTTTTTTACAGTATTTCTGGATTGTTGTGGCGTGGTGGGTATCCGCATTCTAACCTTGGCTGCAACAAGGTAGTGTTCTGAGTCGATGTTAGCTCCTCGCAATGTTCCGACATTCAAAATACTGGATGCGTGCCTCTTGTCTATCGCTATGTGATCAATTTGATTGACCGTTCGTTGATCTGCAGACCGCCATGTCCCCTCATGGATATCGAGGTGAGGAAACCGTGTGCTGGCTGTAGTGGCGTTTCTTTCCGTAGCGAAGTCAATTAGCCTAAGTCCGTTACCAGACGTGCTGTCGTGTAGGCTATGTTTTCCGACAATACTGCTAAAGATGTCTTCTCTTCCTACCTTTGCGTTAAAATCACCCAGCACGATTTTAACATCGTACTTCGGTAGTCGCTCATAGGTTTTGTCAAGGAGCTCATAGAAGCAGTCCTTAGCTATATCATCTTTTTCCTCCGTTGGGGAGTGAGCGCATATAATGCTAATGTTGGCAAATTCGGCCTTGATGCGGATCGTTTCAATGTGTTCGTAAATGTCTTGGAAACATAAGACTTCTTGCCTAAGTCTGGCACTTATAACAAATCCGCATCCGAATAGTCGCTGTATCTGCTCACTATAACACGGTTCGTTGTAGATGTCACAGTTTTTCATCCTCTTTTTGCCCGGCCCATCCCATCGTATATCCTGGATGACAGCAATGTCTGCTTTGTAGCAGTTTAGGGCTGCCGCTAGTTGTTCGCTTGCAGCTCTCCTGTTTGATGTTCTCACATTCCAGGTGCAGATACGAACGTCGTTGTCCTTTTTTGTTTAGGCGTGTCGTCAACAATAAAATCAGTCCTTTCCGAGGCTATTGGTTGCTTCGTAACCATTATATTTTTCCATGGTTGGGTAGTTAACCCAAAGCACAACCCCCAACCTGGAGGGCCAGTTCCAATTTATTAGATAACCCTAGGACATAGGGCTATCAGTATCCACCACGGGATTGACCGCTGCCGTTGGCCTTTCGGTTCATCCGCCACCAGCTCTGTTC
Organism: Rhingia rostrata; assembly: GCA_949824845.1. NCBI lineage: Eukaryota > Metazoa > Arthropoda > Insecta > Diptera > Syrphidae > Rhingia > Rhingia rostrata. The sequence goes on along the minus strand of OX463756.1, from coordinate 81,399,183 downwards.
AAGGGGCCTGACTAACCCTTGAAATTCCTAGACAACCTGTTGTCCGAATATGTCGAAGCAGCTTGTCTAGGTTCGCCTGGGACAGCAGGCTGGGTATTTATTCCGTGCCATTCTGTTTATAGTGTTGCTGTTTTTCGTCGTGTTATCAACACTCGCGCTTATCGTTTACCAATTCAAATCCGGTTGGATGGGACCAGTACCCGATGTGTAGTCAGAGTTACAACACTGGGCATTGCCAAGTTAAAGCCAATCAGAGTCTACCCTCGTTCTACAACACCCAAGATGTTTGGAAATACGAGCTTCAATTTTCCATATGTAGAGGTGCTTTTCAAACTTTTCCACTCGTCAGTAAAACCAATCCAAAATCCAATAAAGATTCGAGCCGATTATGAATATTTGAGAATAATATATGTGTTTTACTTTTAAATTCATTATTCCCTGTCCCATAGGGGTATATTAGTTATGATACATAGTTTATAACATAGAGAAATAATTGAGCTTGGTATACCTCAAAGTATATGGATCGACTCAGAATCGATAGCTGAGTCGGTTTAGCCATGTCTGTCCGTCCGTCCGTACGTCACCAGTTTTTGAGCCTTAAATTTTGAGCTAGAAAGATGAAAGTTGGTACACGTGCTTGTTGTTGCTCCCAGCAGAACAAATGTAAAAATTTTTGAAATCCGCCCAATGCCACGCCCCTTTTAAGAAAACACATTTTTAGGCGAAACCGTAGATACTGAAATAGTGTCTGAACAACATATCTAGACAATCATAATGTCTATATTTTGTTTATAGAAAGTTTTTTTTACCACGCCGACTTTTTCGGAAAATAGTTAAACATTTCCAAAAAAATGGTGATGTTAAATCATTGGTGTTGTTAATACAAACATTTCTTCTATATATAATTTTAAGCCACGCCCACTTTTTGGAGGCGTTTTCGTACAAAAACCATTACTATACACTACCTCATAGCATAACCTGGCGAAAAATGGTGTTTCTGTCGAACCATATATGATTTTGATAAACAGTCTGAACATTATGTTTTGATAATGACTTTTTCTATATTTCATCCCCATAAATCCTTAATTTTGGGGACGTTTGTCCTAAGGATGGGATGGGATGGGGTACAAAGCGATCCACACAGTGGATTGTAGCTTTCTCATATGTTTTTTATATAAAAAGCATAATCTACATTAAAAATTAAACCTTAAGACTACCTAGGACTACTTAACTACTTAATACTACATAAAATTAACTTAATTGTAATCGGGGTGGCGAGCACTCGTTGCATATGCCCCGAGAGTCGCCATCCTGATCGAGTCTTTCGGTCACCAGGCAGCATGCAATCAACCATATTGTACATAATTTTATTGTCTTAATAAAGGAGTGCACTAAAAGTCCGCAAAGTCCTGAGGATGTAGCCACCAGAATTCCTTTCGCTGCTTTTCAGCATCGGTCCTGTCGAGATTCGATACCGAAGTGCTAAGGCGGAGGAGCTCCGGAGCATTGTTGACATACCCCTCGCGGTATCGATGGTATAAAACCGGGATACCGTTCCTCTTCTGTACTAACCCTAACGAGTCTATATAAATGAATGCCTCTGGTGGAATAAAGCCAGACATGAGCGTACTCTCCATGTATGTTTCATTGGGGTAATAAGCCCCGAAGGGATTTTTCCAAGCCCGTAGTGCAAAAATGAGGGATTTTACGTTATGCTCAAATCATTTCCAAAAGTACCTAATTGTTCATTTTATCATTAAGAATACAATATCCAAAATCCAACTATAAACATTTTCATCTTCAAAAACGAACACAGCCTTTATAGCTTACTCACACGTATTCATATGTTATGAACGTAGTCAAATTAATCACATCTGCATTCACAAGAACATTGTCTACCATACTCATTTCAATCCAATTCTCAACACACGCATACTATGAAACAAATGATGTGAATCTGTACGTGAAATTCATGCACTAGAACATTGCTCACATTTTCTATTGTTTTTATTTCATGGGATAATTGTGGGATTTTTTGGGTACCACTGTGGGAATACGTGCTTCCAAAGTCTGGCATCACTGCTTATGACGTCAATGAAGCAAATGATTTTCACCCTTGAGTCAAGTTGACTGCTTTGAAACAATCTTCTTATCAGAGAATAAGCCCCCTAGCCCTAGCCAGACAAGCATCTACATTTTTGTTAAAATACAGATACTTGTCAAGCCAGATGCCAAGATATTTGACTTCACTTCTCACCGCCAACGGCTGTCCATGCTGTCCAATGATACACAATTTTTTTCAGTTTTTCTTGTATCGTAAGAAGCCCCCTGCAATGGGGTCCTGAACAGAATCGTTTTGTTTTTTTTTCATCGCTATATCCCTTAATGTGATCGAAGTCACGTTGCAAAAGTGTGTTGATGACCTCGATTTTCGGACCTGATCTGTACGCCACTAGATCATCTGCGTCTAAGAGAAAGGTTCTCTTCTTTGTATTAACAAAGATCACTTGTATAAATGTTAAACAATATTGGGGAGTTCACCGCCCCCTGTTGTAAACCGTTTTTGATTTCAAAGACTTTACTCGAAGTTACGTTGCCACATTTGACAACGAACTTCATTCCCATAAGCATTTCATAAATCATATATAGCATGGCTTACGCATGCCCAGTCTTTTCAGCTTGTAGAAAAGCTCTCTAACCATCCGGTATCAAAAACCTTCTCAAAGTCAACCATACAGGCCCCTGTGCACTGTTTCTTGGACTTAATCCATTGAATGTCACTAGTTTCGATGCGGCATGAATGGTGTCATGCCTCGCTCGAAAACCAAACTGATTTTCCGGAATAATCCTGTTTTCCTCGACCCACCTAAACAGAGCTCTATTGACTATCTTTTCAAAAAACTTACTTACATTCGGCAGAAGGCTTATTGACCGAAGATTAGCTGGGTTTGTTTTGTCTTTATCCTACTTATGGATAGGATGTACCACCGCCGTTTTCCAGTGCACCGGATAATGTGCATTATTCAGTGCATTCTTAAACAGGGTTGTGAAAACATCGACTGCTTCTACTGGCAGATGTCTCAATACGACGTTTGGGACACCGTCTTCTCCCGCCGACTTTTTATTTTTCAGTGACACGAAGATGTCCAGGAGTTCATCTTTTTGCACGACCAACATCAGGCTATTGGCGACTATGCCATTTGAAGGGTTTTCGTCCTTGAATACGGTAAAACCGTGATTCTCAGATCGCCAAGCTTGATGTTCAGTACGTAGATAAAAGTGATTCAGAAAGGCTCTTTCCTCAATATCGCGATTTGGGCGAATGGGGCTGTTCACCGTTTACACGGTCTCGAAAATTTTGGCTATCGAATTCGCCTTCTGCTGCGGATCTTCGATCGTGAAAAAAACGTCGGTCGAGTCAACGTTTTCCGGATTATACCAACAGCTGTGAGTGTCTGCCTGTTCTATGTCGTTTGGGAAATTCGGACACATGGAATGTCGTTATGATCTTTTCGCCTGAATATTTTATTTATTTGTGGGAACATATTCGGGCTACTGGTTTTGATTGCCTGAATTTTCTTGCCCCAGTACAAACTTATAGATTTTCTTTAATTCACCGAGATTAACTGTTTAAGGTTTTTGATCAATGACTTAAATGTCCAAATCTTCGGGTCTTTTCTGTTAGTAAATTGTCTACGTAGCTGTTTAAGCCTCGAGACCAGTCTGCTTTTGTGTTTGTGGAATGCATCGATTGTTGGCGGTCGATACTTCTCCGTCTGCTCGTCAGAACTAGTTACCTTAGGGATAGCTCTATCCATTGACCTTGTGATGACCTCATTCATTTTTAATAAATTTTGTTAAATTTCGTCGTTTTTAAGGTTTCTGTTTGTCAGTGGATTAATTTTGCTCAAACGTAATTCCGCTTTACAACTCTGGCGAAGCGCGGACAATTCGATAGCCAGGTCGATAGACGAAAAAACGCAATTGTTCGAACTCTTCGAGTTGAGTTTGCTCGTTTGGGATCCTGAATACGGCATCAATTCCGAGGTTGTCACTGTCATCGTAATCGAATGCTCGCACACAGTTCCACGCGTGTTCGTTATTTGTCAGTTCTAGTCTGTTGTCCATAAGTGCTAAGTCCAGAAAAGAGTTTCCTCTCGGGAAAGACGGGTTATCCGTCGCGTACAAACTATGTTTGTACTCAATCATATTCGGCTCCCTCCAATTTTGAAGCAGTCGACCTCTAGGGTTTCCGATTGTATTTCCCAAAGCCGCGTGTTTAGCATTAAGATCACCGGCCAAAAAGTAAATATTTTCAGCCGATTGAAGCTGTAGGCAATGAAAAAATGGCTCGAGCTCTGCTATAAATTCAGTTTGTTGAGTTGCTTCAGGTGCATAAAGCGACACCACATACATTCTCCTCTGACTATGGAGAGGAATTCGTTCGATGAATGCTTCCAGCACATGGAACCTACGTGCTTCCCCGCTATATATGATGTTATGGCGTTATGGCCTTTGTATAATAAGGTAGTTGCTGTATCCCAATTTGTGTCTCTGGTTTAGCTTAGTTTCGCTGACAAAAGTACATCCGGAAGTTGGTTTTTCAGCAGATTGGAAAGGACGGTTCTTCTCTGGACCCTGACTAGCAAATTAACATTCTTAAAGTTTACCTCATCGAAAGTACCATCATATTCATTGCGCGCTAGACTCGGCAAACAAAGGAAACATTGGGCGCAATGTTACAGTTAGAAACGGCGTGCCCGAACCTCTGGCAGCGCATACATTGCGGTATGCGATCTGACCTTTTTAATTTATGTGGTTCCCATTATACAGCATAATAGTATACGCGACTAGTTCTGCGTAGACTATCAATTTTGATGTTGGAGGTTAGTTTGACTAGGAAAAATGATAACCTTCGGTTACCACCCCTACCGTTGACCGCCGCAAACGGCTTTACACCGACGAACTTAAGGTCGTCGCTCTCTAAACTCTTGAGCTCGTTTAGGAGCTCCTCCGCATCAACCCCGGGATCGATTCCCTTCAGGATGACCGTTTTCTATTTTTCGTTCTTTGGCGTATACGTAAAGTATTCTGCCTTAGCCCCATCTAGGGCTTTGTGGACCTTTTTATACCCCTCCATATTGTCACACAAAATTGTATGCTTATCTGCTGATATGTGTTTCAAAGAGAAATCTTTACAAACTAATTGAAAAATACGGATACTGTCGCTAGTACTCACTTACGTTTAATGGGGGTAGAATAATATATCTATTGTGTGGTATTTATCACAAATATTCCAGAGCTTTTATAAGAATCTGAAGAGAGTATAGAGAAATAGAGAATAAAACATGTGGGAGGGCTACAATCCACTGTGCGAATCATTGAATACCCTATCTCATTCAAAATACTAAAAATTTAAAAAATTTAAATAAATAACGGCAAATAGTTTGGTCGGACAGTTAATCAGAATAGACATTTATAGAAGTGCGCGCAGTACAACGATTCGGAATCGGCCACTGAAATAGTTCGATAGGCTACGCAATTGCCTTCAAATTGAAGTATCAGCAACAGCGTTGCTACTAAGATCTGAAGCAAATTTAGTACGCTAGCGAACAAAATGTAGTATTTTCAAACAAAATGTAGCACATGTGGTTTTTTTATTGAATTTTTGGTAATGCATGTAAAAAAAAAAAAAAAAGTCGAATGACTGCAAGAGACCGGCAAGGTCTTCGCGCAACGCAACGCGTATCCCTTCACCCCTCGATTAACACCATACCACCAGCACCGAATGTCGAAGAACATTGGCAACGATGACAACAAGCCATTAGATCAGCCGCAACTAATGTGCTTGGTTTCTCGCGCCCACCAGCAAGAAACCCCTGGTTTGATGAGGAATGCCGACTGATGCTCGTAGCCAAGAACTAGGATTACAAGGCTAGGCTGCAGGAATAGACGAGAGCTGACGTTGAGCTTTAAAGGCAGAGAAGAAGGGAAGAACACCGGCTTTTCAGAAAGAAGAAAAAAGAGCCAGAAAAGCGCGCGATCGAGAATATAGAGAGGTGCAACTCCAGGAACGATGTTCGCAAGTTTTACCAAAGTGTAAAACGTCAAAGCCAATGATGGAACGCTCGCACAGAATCCTGTCGTGATGAACAAGGAAATATCGTAATTGAGACACAGTCGATGCTGGGGACATGGAAGAACCACTTCTGCACACTGTTAAACGGCGATGACGAACAACATTTCGCTGTCAGGCAGAACGAACCATTCAATACTGGCAACGAGAGTGAAAACTGCCAACCACCTGACCTGATTGAAGAGAGGATAGCAATATCTAAAAAAATATGCATAATAAGGCTGCCGGAAATGATGGCCCTCCCGCCGAGCTTTATAAAGCCGGTGGAGATGACTTGGTAATTACATTCACCAACTCAGAGCCATAAGTCTCCTCAACATCGCCTACAAGTTTCTATCTGCCGTAATATGTGAACGCCTGAAACCGTTTACCAACAACCTGTTTGGCCCTTATCAGTGTGGTTTTAGGCCAGGAAAGTACACAACCGAACAAGTTTTCACACTTCGGCAGATCCTGAAAAAACCCCAAGAAGTTCATATCGATACCCACCACCTATTCATCGATTTCAAAGACGCATACGACAGCCTTTATAAAGACGAACTATACAGAGCCATGTCTAGTTTTGGTATACCGCACAAACTCGTTCGTTTGTGTAGGATGACGATGGAGAATTCTCGCTGCCCCATCAGGGTCGGATACGATTTCACCGACTTATTCGATATCAAAAAAAGATTCAGGCAAGTCGATGCGCTATCATGTGGCTTCTTCAATTTTTTTTCTTGAGCGGATTGTGCAAAACTCACGAGCCAACCCCATAGGCGCAATTTTACGAAAATCGGTATAACTACTAGCATACGCCGATGATATTGACATCATTGATCGGACCCAGCGTGATGTCATAGCCACGTTTGCTAGTAAAGAAAATGAAGCGGCAAAAATGGGTTTAGCAGTAAATGAGGCCAAGACGAGGTATATGCACGAATTGGACAAAACGTCACCATTGACAGATATAACTTTGAGGTTATATCCCAGTTTTTGGGAGCGTTTTCAGTAAAAAACCTTTTTCGGTAAAATTTTAAACATTTGGAAAATTTTGTTGATGCAAAATCATTGGTTAGGATAATATAAATATTTCTTTCATATATCAGTTTAACCCACGCACTTTTGGAGGCGTTTTTATACCAAAACCACTTGTATACCCTACGCCATACCGTATGCAGTGGAAAAACGTGTTTTTTTGTCGAACCTTGCAAGATTTTGAACAATATGTAGTGAAAATTACTTTTTCTTAATTTCATCCCCATAAAGCTGACATCTTGGGGATATTTATTTTAAGGATGGGATGGGATAGGGTATAAAACGATCACACAGTGGATTGTAGCCTTCTAATATTTTTTTTTCTCCCAGTTTTTGGGAGCGTTTTCAGTAAAAAACCTTTTTCGGTAAAATTTTAAGCATTTGGAAAATTTTGTTGATGCAAAATCATTGGTTAGGATAATATAAATATTTCTTCCATATATCAGTTTAACCCACGCACTTTTGGAGGCGTTTTTATACCAAAACCACTTGTATACCCTACGCCATACCGTATGCAGTGGAAAAACGTGTTTTTTTGTCGAACCATGCAAGATTTTGAACAATATGTAGTGAAAATTACTTTTTCTTAATTTCATCCCCATAAAGCTGACATCTTGGGGATATTTATTTTAAGGATGGGATGGGATAGGGTATAAAACGATCACACAGTGGATTGTAGCCTTCTAATATTTTTTTTTCTCCCAGTTTTTGGGAGCGTTTTCAGTAAAAAACCTTTTTCGGTAAAATTTTAAGCATTTGGAAAATTTTGTTGATGCAAAATCATTGGTTATGATAATATAAATATTTCTTCCATATATCAGTTTAACCCACGCACTTTTGGAGGCGTTTTTATACCAAAACCACTTTTATACCCTACGCCATACCGTATGCAGTGGAAAAACGTGTTTTTTTGTCGAACCATGCAAGATTTTGAACAATATGTAGTGAAAATTACTTTTTCTTAATTTCATCCCCATAAAGCTGACATCTTGGGGATATTTATTTTAAGGATGGGATGGGATAGGGTATAAAACGATCACACAGTGGATTGTAGCCTTCTAATATTTTTTTTTTTGTTTTTTGAGTTTAAAACCAGTTTTTTGTCCAAAAACTATGCATAGAATTCGTTTGATTAAGCTATTTCATGTAGCCAATAGAACAATGCAATGGATTTAAAAAAAGTATAATACATAATTGTAATATTTTTAATACTTTTCATTTCATTTTTAGCATTTTTTTTAATGAAATCCAACCAAACGGGGGTAGATATAAAGACCAGAGAAAAATATAATTCGAAGGGCTGATTGTGCGTCATTAGCGGCCACGACGTTATTTTCAGGCATGAATGAAGAATATACTAAACGTAAATTGTAAACGCGAGATAAAAATAACGAAATAAAATTACATTGCATTGGCAATGTTTAACTACTTTCTAAATTTATTCCTTTAGTTTAAAAGTTTCATAGTGACATGAAGTCTTAAGAATAACCCTTTAATGCAACAATAACGAAACTGTCATAGGTATCATTATATGACAGATGGTGACAAGGAAGATATCGTATCATTTCATTCGTAGATGGCAGGGGTTCGGAGGAGTAATTTTTATACCGTATCCCATAGGGGTATAATAGTTTCGATACATAGTTTGTAATATAGAGAAATAATATAGGTAGCTGTAACTTAAAGTGCATGGTTCGACTCTCAATCTGAATCACCGATTTTCCGGCATTAAAATGTGAGTTAGGATAATTAAGTTTGTATATACGACACTTGTCCTTGCCTTTAGAACAAGAGAAACCTCGTTTTTGGCCAAACGTTAGACAATATTGAAAAAGTGTCTAAACAACATATTTCGACAATCCCAATCTATATTTTGTCCATACAAAGTTTGCTGCCAAGCCCATCTTTGGATTCTAACGAAAAAGGAGAGCTGTATCATCTCCTGAAATTATAAACCGAGACAAAGAAATTGTTAATAAAGCGAAACAGCTGAAACAACGGTCCCCACCGCCAAGTAATGTGATCGGTATTGACGACTTTAACAAGTTAGATAAATTTATAAAATCGTTTCCATTGTAGGGCTACCAAGTAACTTCGCTCAGAAAAAATACATGGAAAGTCTGCGTAAAAAAAACCGGAAAGCTACCTTCTATTACCTCGGAAGCTAAATACCGATAAAATTGAATGGTATTCATTTGAAAATAAATAATCTGAAATGCCTTTACGAATTGTAGCTAGAGAGTAAAATGCGTCGTTCTTAAAGGATGACATTATTAACGATCTGAAAAGCAGGCAATATAAAGTTATAGATGCCGTTAACATTGTCATTGTTTGAAAAACAGCAAAAAAAGGTGGCGAAGAAAATTTTATAAAACGAGATCTTCCTTTATTTATACTCACTTATGATAAAGAAGAATGTTTGAATAATGTTTATGAAATAAAAACATTACTTTATATTGTTGTAAAAATTGAACCCATGCGTACGGATTCAAAATTAGTTCCTCAATTCAAAAGCTGCCAAGGATAAAATCATACGCAAACCTATTGCCAAAAAGAAACGAGGTGTGTAAAATGTGCCAAAAATCATAGGACAGTAGATTGTAGGTCAGATAAAAAAAACTCCTCCTATATGCATTAACTGTGAGGGCAATCATCCTTCAAATTATCACGTCTGCGAAGTAGCTAAGGAGCTGCAAAATAGACGGACGAAATTTGTGAGTATTAATTTAGAATTTGAATGTAAACGAGTGGTGGGTGCACGACTGGGTCGCACGCAACTTTCTCTTTCACAGCGAGTTAATTTGACGTTTTTTTTAATTTGGCCAAAATACACAATAATATTTATTTTGCTTAATGATGGTAAAAATGATATAAATAAAGTTGAAATGTGATTATACGAACGTTAATTCTGTAATTGAAAGTTATCGGTGTCCATGTGAAAAAAAATGAAAAAAAGGAAAACAATATCTTTCTCTTTATAAGAGAAAGTTAAAAAGCAAATGTCTAAGACTCCGACTAAAAATGTGTCGAAGCCAAAGCAGAATATAATTGAAAATCCCAAATTATCACAAACTACGAGCCCATCAGAAGTCCTCTCCGATCCTATACATCCAAAACCAAATGTACAAACGTATGCCCAATCTATAGTATCCGATAAAGATAAAAAAATATCTCACCTGACGTTACAACCGTATTTTCGATTATTCTTTTAAGACTTGACGAACAAAGTAAAACGAATAAACTTATTTTTGACAGGCTAGTTAAGCTCGAAAATAGTATTCGCAACAAAGGTCCCCCACCTTCGACACGAATAGATTTCCTAAAATTCTTACGTGGAATGCCAATGGCCTTTGGCAAAAATTTGGAGAACTTGAATTGTATATGCAAGAAAAAGATATCGACATCTGTTTAATATCCGAAACTCACGCAAAGAGTAATTCGATATTAAAGATTAAAGGTTACCTCGGATATCATGCTCTACATCCAATGGAAAGGGCTAGAGGTGGAGCCTCACTATATATAAAAAAGTGTATCGAACATTCAATTGATCTTAAATTATAAATCGAAACAATGCAAGTTAGCTCTATACAAGTCAGAAGCAGACAATCCTTTCTGAAGATATCTTCTGTTTACTGCCCCTCGCGATGCAAGATTGAGAAAATTGATTCGAAAACTTACCTAATTCTTTAATGCAAAACATACATTCTGCGGATTTAGATGCATGTTAGAGAAAGGCAGGATGGTTTATGAATAAGGTAGAAAGTAAAATACCGAATATTCATTCTACGAACAAAACAACTTACTGGCCAACTGATGTTACAAAAATACCGGATTTGACCGACTTTTTCATAGCAAAAGGTGTGCCGTGAAATTAAAGATTTGGTTAGACAAAAAAGAAAAGCTCAAAAAAGATGGCACCAAACTTGTGCCCCGCAATATAAAACACATCTCAATCGGTTGAGTAATTGCTATCAAATTCGACTAAAAACTTTAAAAACCATGTAGTAGAAATTTATCTGCAAAGCCAAACCGCTGGAAAAGAACAGAACTATTCAATTTGGAAAGTCATTAAACGGCCAAAAAACGCTGTGCAACCAATTAGAGTAACTCAAGACATTTCAGCAAAAAGCTATAAGGAAAAAGCAGCTCGGCTGTATTTCTTGACGTGTCGCAAGCTTTTGACAAGGATTGTCATAGAGGCCTAAAATACAAATTAAGACAGGTTCTGCCTTAAAAACTGTATAAAATCCTATCTTGAGCATAGACTCTTCCGTGTGAAACTTGGAAACGAATATTCGGAGTTCAAAGAATTATTGGAAGCATCCTTGGACCACTCTTGTACCTCCAATTTACACGTGATATCCCACAAACAAACGATACAATAGTTGAAACGTTTGTTGACGACACAGAGGAAAAGAATATGAAATTACAAAACGAGAGCAAATCGCTTCATGTAGATTTTTCGTGTAAATATTGCTTGTAAATATTTTCGGAAAGACTTTGCAAACCTATATTTTGCTTCTGTAAGGCCTTTTATAAGAAAACAAAGTTTTTTCTTTTAGGTCTTTTAAGAGTATTTAAAGAATTCTTGTAAAAGTATATAGCTTCCTTAAAGTGCTCCGAATGTGCATTATCGAAGCGATATTGTTAGCAGTGTTGCATAAATTATCCCATGTTCTACATTCAACAATTCCGTACTCCTAAAATATCTTACACTTTCAGCAAATTGTAATGTCCACCTAAATGAATTGAAATTATTTAAAATTCAAAACAGTCACCCGAAAGGGAATTTCACCTTTTCGTATAGAAATAATTAACCTACCACCTAGTACCTCAAAATATGTGGATCGAATTAGAATCGCCGTCCGTCGGTCTTTGTGTCAACGATTTTTGGGCCTAAAATTTTAAGCTAGAGTGATGAAATTTGGTATTATAGTCTCTCAGTGCGACGAAACCCACTGCCACGCCTTTTATAAAAGTGGTCTTATTAAAAAAAAGCTTCCTAAAAGTGCGCCGAATGTTTTTTCTATAATACTTCAAATAGGTAATATGCTTTATCGAAGCTATATTATTAATTGGGATGGCAATGGCAGTAAGCGTTTTTTATTTTGTTTTTCAGTTGAACTGGTAGCATGTACAAGAAGATCATGTACCAAATTTTATGATGCTATGAACCTGGGTACTAACGAGCCTGTAACGCAAAAAATTTGTATTTTTAGGTCAAAATTTACGGATGGGCTTATACTCACCTCTTTTGGATTATAGCTCATAGTTCATGTCATTCGTTGTTTGAATTCGTTATACACACTTTTTATAATTTTATATTAATTTAATGTTTAACGACCCTCAAATTTAAATTTATGTGCTTGTTTTTTCTATACTATGAGGAACACCTATCTAAGCCTGATAAAGTTATATTTTTCAGAAGATGAACATTTTAATGGCAAAATGCAAACATATGAGGTAATCGTTGAATACCATATTCTATCATTAATGGGGATGAAATATAGAAAATGACATTGTCAATACATCTTGTTCAGAAAGTTAATCTTTATCTCTACTGGTTCGACAGAAAAAGATGTTTTGCTATGAGATATTTTTGAGAAAATGTTCATGGTCTTATTAGCGAAATATTTTCATAACTTTTTTTTTTTAAATTCTAACGAAACCAGTTTTTTCAGAGGTCAAATCGAACACCCAGCACCGCGTTTGGAGTATAATTTGGTGATAGATAAACCAGTTTCTACTAGCATCGGAATGTCTTCACATCAATATAGTACTTCCGAAAACTATCTCTCTCACAAATGCATTGTATTTCATTTAAACGTCAAAACGATGTGTAGATAAACAAATGAAATGTTTAAATGGTGGAAGTACTAATTTTTAGATATATTTCTTTGATATATAATGTATATATACAACATGAATTTTATTTCTTTATAAAAATCTCGTTTCACGATATTCGTTTAAAGATTTTAGAATGTCCTATCCCATTTCATCCTTAAATTAAGCGATTTTTTTAAATTGTAAAAAAAAGCTTTATTAGGACGAAATATAGATAGTGACTGTCAAAATATGTTATTCAGATACTTCAGCCGAAATTCTTAACTGTTTGGCCAAACAAAACGTTTTACTCGAAAGCGGGGATGGCCACAAGTTTATTTAAAATAGTTCTTCAAAACACCGTTTTTCTACTGCATATGCTATGGGCTATGGTATTAAAATCGTTTTTGTAGGAAAATGCACTAAATAGTGCATCATTCATTTTTTTTCAAAATGTTTGCATCAATACTTTTTTGAATTTTACTAAACTTTTGCCAAGAAACGATTTTTTTAATAAAATGCCCACAAAAAGTGGGCGTGAATAAAAACAATGAACAATAACATAGTCTAAACATCTTGCTCAGACACTTTTTTAAAACTTTGTGTAGCAATGTGCGGATTTTGAAAAGTTTAACACTTGTTCTGCTTCGTCTATATACCAAATTTTATTACTCTAGCTTGAAATATTAGCCCCGAAAATCGGTGACACACACTTTAATGTATAGGTATCTATGGAAATTATTTCTCTCTGTTACAAACTTCATGTCAAAACTAATATACCCCAAAGGGTATATTGATTCAAAATATTTAGACAATCTCAATGTTTATATTCGAAATTCGAAACATTTTCAACGCATTTAAACATTTTTTTATAGATCATTTTAACCCACGCCTTTTTGGGGCGTTATTTATAAAAACGATTAATGTTTTCTGTCGAACATTAAAAGATATATATAAACTGTCTAAACAAGATGTGGTGACAATTCGAAACAAAGGGTTTTGATAAAATTGGTTAGTTAAAATTCTTATATACATTTTGTCTATTGATCATCTAACACACTTCAGATAAACGGTTTTTTTTTATATATCCATTTCGATAATATTGTGCACATTTCGTCTAAAGGTCATTTTAACACATGCCTACTTTTTGGGGGCATTTTCCTACAAAATAGAACATGCACATATTTAAAATTTCACATTAAAGTCGTCTGCAATAAATCCGTTTTCTATACAATTTTTAAATCATGATCCAAAGTTTCAATCTTTTTTATATAACTCTCCGTCTTTCGTTTGCTGTGGGTAAAGCTTACAAATTTGGACACCTTACTAATACCTATTTTAACAACATGTGATCCAGTAGGAGATTTTTGTTGTTTTTACATATTATTTTTTGTCCACTTGTGTTAAGTGTGCATTGCCATTTCATCATGGAAAGACTTTCGCCGGAACCACGCTTTCTAATTGTGAAAACTTATTTCCAAAATCAGTGCTAAATTTTCGACCACATTTTAGTGGTCATTATTGTCTAACTTAACGCACTATTCATAAAACCATCACCAGATTCTGAACCATATATATAAACCAAAAGTCAAGAAGCTGTAATTAGATAACCCTTAAGAATATAAAAAGTTTAATGTGAGTCATTTGATTTGCCCTGAGTAATATGAAAACTTGTCTGAGCGCAGACTAACAGTAGCATTCTTATCATAAACCAAGAAAACCAATTAGCTTCTATAAAACATATGTAACACCAGGAAATTTCCAATAGTCTTCGTAGAATTAATATATGCCGACATTGATGTGGACGTAGCTGTGATAATCCATTTAGGACGACTGCTACCATACGGTCACACTGGAAGTGTTCCACTTACCGATACTTATTGAACAGTTGTATCTGCTGAGATACAATTTGAAACTCAGTCGCATGTTATTAGACATATTTTACATATTAAAAATATTTATCCGTGCCAGAATAACGGTTTTTTTGTGATTCGTGACTTTCGTTGTTTGCATAAAACATCAATAAGAAAACATATTTTATTTTTTTTTTAGAAGAGTGGGATGTATTGGTATCTTGGTTTGAATGTTGCTGTTGCCATATGGTCAGAGTCGTACATACCACATGGAAACAACATTTTCTTCAGCAATTATTTTTAAACATACTTTCTTATAGTAAATAAATTTTTCACACAATTATTTTTTTTCGTTTTGGTGTGAGTGTTATAATACGATATAGGTTATAATTCTCAATAGGCATAATAAGTTTAAAACTACCAATGAAGCTTTAGAGTACTTGGAGGAGATGTTGAATTTGGTTGTTAACGACAATGTATTTTCGAGCACACTCTCTATGGAGATTCCGGATTCGGGCACATTGTCTGGAGAAGATCAAGCAGGTACCGGTGATAATCTTCATCGTACGCTGTTAATGGGAAATGGGAAGATGATGATAACCTCCCGAACCACATCTGCAGAACCCATTGCTGATATATCCGAAAAGGAGACAACTGATTCTTCTTCAAGCAACGTTCCAAAATAAATACCACACTTGGGCGATGCATTTCAATGGAAAAACTGATACCAAAGGAGTTACTAAACCAATATTTCCAGCTCCAGATTATAGAGGTTGTAGCCTCCCTGGGTGGGTGCAAGGAAGGTGGCTTGTATAAGCAGATGATAGCATCGGCAATGACCCGTGATCGATTTACCACTATCTCAACATTTATTCACTTTGCATCTCCTACTTTCATGAATCCTAAGAACAAAAAATGGAAATAACGACCAGCCTCCGACCGGCTCATTAGAAACTGTCAAAAAAACATTCATCCGTAGCATAAGCTATCTAACGATGAGTCCATGATAGCATGTTATGGTCGTCATGGATGCAAGCAGTTTATTCGCGGAAAACCGGTACGTTTTTGGTACAAAGTTTGGTGTTGGAATATACCACTGGGATACCAGGTAAATTTTGAGATATACCAAGGCAAAAACCCTCGCATCAACCCTGTTTTGGAAACAAAATTTGCAATAATTGGACATGCCTCGGAATTGAAGGCTGGAATTTCTATTCTCTCTTACTTGAAGCATTTGGGCTATGATGCCACAGGAACAATAAGAGAAATAAGAGTCTCGCGGGATTGTCCATTTCCCAAAAATGATTAAGTGAAGAAGATGCCAAGGGGCACTCACTACTCGAAGACTATATCTAAATTGGGCATTTCAATTACCAAATGGATGGATAATTCCGTGGTGTGTTTGGCATAAACCATATTTGGAGCAAATCCTGGCGGAAAAGCTATGGGTGGAACCGATAGGATGGACCAAAACATATCATATTTTAGTATATCTACCAGAAAGATGAAATGGTGGTGGTCCATTATAACTCAATTGATTGATGTAGGTATTCAGGATGCTTGGGTGCACCATAGGAAAGGTGAAGGAAACCTTTTCCATAAACAATTTCGGCGAAATATCGCAACGCACTACTGCAGCAAGTATGCCGATCTTACACGTATTCAGTAGGCTAATTGATTTTTTATTTCTTCCATTATGCAAAATCGCATTTACATGCGGAATGGCAACGGTGACCATAGGGTAACAGGTTCGATCGGCTAAATGATAAGCGGGCCAGATAAAAAAATGATCATAGTTGTTTGCTAATGTTATTAGTATGCACTCCTAAAAATGTTTCCGAAAAACTCCCAGTAAATCGTTCTCGTCCTAAATGGGTATGATTTTATAGAGCCAAATGTAAATCTTTTCCCACACAATACAGCCTTCTTGCAAGAAGCCTTCTCTGGTCACCGATCGGTGCGATATCGAAACCAATTCGTCGATATGTTTTAAGTGTACTAGCTGACGTACCCGTTGTTGTAAGTGAGATAACATTATAATAGAAAATATAGTAATCCTTGTATATGATTTAAAAATGGTAATGGGCGATATCATTGAACTCAATTAATATAGGTTAAACAATTAGCTAATATATAAAATCATATTACAGAAATTGATACACGGCCATTGAAACAGAATAATTAAAAAAAAATACTAACACTTTTTTACAAATGTCTTTACTTAAGACACTTAAGACAAACGAAACAAAAATAAACATGGTGCATTTGATTTTCGGTGACAAAATGTTAGACATTTTCAGAAATAACACAACGATTTTTTAATTTTAATTAAATACACCTTTGATATGTATATTTAACATCATTGATATGTCTCAATGTATCCATCTATAAGCAGGCACCAAAGACAGCTATGTTGCGTTGATTATAATCGAATTTCTATTTCAATTTCTACGTTTAATTAAAACTAAAATTATTGGCCACATTTATAAGCACATTTACAAAACTGCGTAGCAAATTATACAGCTGGGTGCAAACTTAATGAATTAAAAAAATTCTTTTACATGAAAACAAATATGGATTTTAAAAATCTTATTCTATGTCTATGTGTTCATCATTTCCATCTGTCGACAATAGAAATGCTTACACTCACAAGTGTTTCCACATCTTGCTATCTCATAGGGCATATTAGTTTTGACAGTAAGTTGGTAACGTAGAGAAATTATTTCGATAGATATACCCTAAATTATATGGATCGACTTAGAATCGCTGGCTTGGTCGATTGAGCTGTCTGTCAGACTTTGGGCCTTAAATTTGCATGCAGAATTATGAAAATGGATGTATAGACTCTCTGTTCGACAAAGTTTTTTGCCACGCCCAAAATAAAAACTTTGTCCACTTTTTGGAGGCGTTTTCATACAATATACTAAACATACTAAATATGCGATACTATATACTATATAAACAATTTTGTATTCAAAATTGATTTCGTTCATACAAATTTTTTTGCCACGCCCAAATTTTGGAGGCATTATCATTAAAAAAAAATTTTTTTAGTAAAATTTTAAACATTTCGAAAAAATATTGATGCAAAATCGTGGATTATGGTAATATAAACATTTCTCATTCTAACCCATGCCCACTTCTTAGAGGCGTTTTCATACAAAAACCATTTGTATACATTTCCTCATAGCATAGCCAGGCGAAAAACATTGCGTTTTTGTCGAACCACACAAACTGATAAACTGTCTGAACAAAATGTTGTGACAGTGGCATGTTCTTTATTTTATCGCCATAAGCCGACATTTTGGGAATATTTATTTTAGGGATGGGATGGGATGTGATAGGGTATAAAACGTTCCGCACAGTGGATTGTTGTTGATTATATATAGATATTTCAAATAAAAACTATATATGTGATACTGCTGCTATACAATTTTATATTCAAAATTGATACTTTTTTTTAAAGCACTGGCAATTGGGATTATTCAAGTCACATAATTTACTTGAAATCTTGAGTTGAATTTATTTGAAACTATTAGGGACGTGTACGATATACAATGCGAATCTGTTGGTTTTGTTTGCGAGGATACTACCTAATTTGAAAAACCTCATTAGAAATAACTCTAAAAGTAAATTTAGAAAATGTTTAAATGAAATTCATCTTGCCCTTCTATAGAAAGACAGAATGGTCTCATTTGAACTAACACGAATTGTTTTTAAAGGACGGCTAAGATCTCATAGACTTCGATATCTTTGATAAATCTTTCTATATTATTCCCTTATAATGTAATAACTATGACTCGGAAGTAGTAAACATAGGAATCCCTCTCGATCATTTCTACTAAATCGGATACTAGTGGTTAATGACTGTAATTTGGTCACAGGTTAAGCACAGATTTTAAGAATGAAAAGAGGCTGGTAGGACAGTAAGAAACAGACGACAATTCTAAGCTTTAACGAAATTTAAAAATCACACGATATTTGTCGTCCCTTTAAGTCACGACAAAATTTGTATCTTGTATTTCAATAATAATTTTCTATAAAAAGCTAGAAGTGGTATATAACAATAATTGTGTGGCAGGCTTATACTTATGATATACTGATTTTCATATTGTAAACGTTAAAGTTGTAAAATTCTAATCAGTTTCTTAAATTTAACAACAAAAAAAATCAAAGCTTAGGCTCTTTTAAAGAGAAATATAAATAACGACATCTACCGAGCTCAATTTAAGTCACCGAATCAGTTATTATGATATCGTCACCTCTTATTAGAGTAATTAATTGTTTTAATTTTTTTAATTAACACGTACCTACATATTCGTCTTCGTCGTATTGAATGTATTTATCAAAAACAAAAATACTTATAACACACGTTTTTTTACGTGGCGCTAGAGAGACATGTTAATGTATCTTAGCTACACCACATACGTACGATTTTATGTGAATATTACATGTACATGCGTACAATTTTCCAGATAAGAATTTACTTTTCCTGATTATCGATCATTTTCTCGTGTTGTACACCGAGACGAGTGTGTACTCTTGTCTCGTTCATTCGTGTTATGCGAAGAGGGTGGCATAGATTGGTTTGTGTATGGGTTCCTAATAGTAAAAAGTTTTGGTATACCAATAATATGTACTTTCTGGTTGCAAATCGTTGGGGGTGATGGGCAAACATTTACGAGCGACAAATGCCAAGAGGCATAAGCTTTTCTAATATCATTGAATATTTTTGAATAAACACAAAAAATGGATTCAAATGCAATGTATTGCATTTAATTATTGGATAGACCGTCAGTATGGATCAGATCAAGACATTTTAAGTAATTTAATATATAAAATATATAAAAATGTATGTAAGTACCTTCGCATATATATCCTTGTCCGATTAGACCCCACAGTAAATCCGAACAGTGGTGGCAATAAGTTGGCTTATGAAATGTCTTCTTTCCAAATGAGTGTCCACCATCCGCCATTTTGTTCTTAAACTAATTTAGTGTATGGATTCCACGATTCATACACTGCCGCCGGTCTGCGAAGAAGATTGAATACTTCATGCGACTCGGTGGAGGCTGATCAGGTGCAGATGACGACCGCGATGACAACAACAGCAGCAGCAGTTCCCCGACAATGATGAGAACGATGGTGATGGAGATGATGATGTTGCTGATGGTGATACGGCATCTTCATCCATTTTTCATCATTTTATCGGCGGCAAACATTTAAGGACATTTCATTTGCGTTATATTGTTTTTTTTTTAACCCGTTTTTATTTATTTGTTCATTAAAATTTAATGTTTTTTGGTGATTTAATTTCTTGTCTCTTGTTTGTTAATTTCTATTGTTGCTGGGAAGTTGGTAAATAAACTCCTAGATGTGTGGTGAATTTCGATGTTAAAAGGTGAGTTTGTATTTTTTGTATCTTGTGTTTTTTTTTTCTTTTAACTTTTTGTTGTATAATTCACAATGTTTAATTTTGTTACTACCTTAATCTAAACACATCTAATGAGAACACTTTTTTTAACAAAGCAAATAATAATTATTAAAATATAGGTACTTAAAAATAATATATAAATATATATATATATATATATATATATAAATATATATATATATATATATATATATATATATATATATATATATATTTATATATACGTGTATATATTATTTGTTTTGTTTCTTAATATTTAAAGTTAACGACCGGAATGCGAGTTGAGGAAAATGAAATAATATGAAGAAAAATGATTTTTTTTTTCTCTTCTAATACCAAAAAATGAGAATAACCCGCACCGCAGCGCACCCCCAAAACTGACCGAGGATAAAACTCTTCTTTATGTTAAATATATTTGCTCCTGTCTTCCCGATTATTTTTTCTTTCCATTTTATTTCTTCGTTTAAGAATATTTGTATTTTGTAGATACTTTTGCTGAGTGGTAATGGTGCTATAAGCTATCGCTCTCACTCACTCCCTATATTTTTATTTTAGATCTCTTTTTATATATTCGGTGGACCTTTTTTCACTTTAACGACTATTAGAAAAGTGTGGTGTCGATGATGGTGAAAAAACGCGGTGCTCTACTACCCTTGTTTTTGTTAGACACATAAAGAGCTTTCACGTAGAGGTTTTCCAACGATGAGCAAGAGAGTATTAACTTCCTTAATTTTGAAAACTTGGAGATTTTTTTTTGTATTTCTATTAAACATTATATTTTTTTTATATAATCCTTGGTAAATTATTATTCAATATGTTGTACTTGTCATTTATTGAATTTATTACTTAAAACTGTGTACAAAGAAGACTTTTTTATTTGTTCGTTGTTTGTGGTCTAATTTTAATTTATTACTTTTTTCTCGAATACAAAAATATAATTAATATCACATACGCGCAAAAGTGAAACTATAACACATAGAAATTATACGCAATGGATTTTCGAATAGATATAGGTACACATAATAATCATTTTTTCGCACTGTAATTTTCATTATGAAATTTTTCTTTTTCATATCATATTCGTAGCACAAAATTTAGAGGAACATCTTTTCGAACTTTTATAAT